>JAXCGZ010006194.1:0-58902 GCA_037179515.1 Halocaridina rubra | reverse complement strand
ATTTCTTTTTTTATTTGTTTTACTAGCCTTAAGATAATCTTAAGCGAAAACTCAGAGACTCCTTTAAATATAGTTTTTGAATAGTAATTGCATATTGAAATGATGAATGTTTTTTGGCTTTTCACATCGTAACAAATATTTTGTTTCAGGAGTAGTTTTTTAAGGCCTAATTTTAAGACAAATCAATGCCCCATAGTAACGATAGGAACTTACCATTTATGTTATTGTCTATCGCATTTTAAATGTTCGTACATGCTAATGTTCTACATGATTCATATTTTTACTGTAACTAACCAACTTTTGTAAATCTTTTGAAAAAGGAGAGAAGTAGACACAGTAACGTTATGATCTAAACTAACTTGTGATCTTAATTAATGTTTGATAATGATTAGTTACACGCTGAAATCCTAATGATTAAGGTTATTTTTATTTTTTAAATATAGGAATGTTTGTACTAAAGATTGTTTAGTGTTCATAGAACTAGGAATTCTTAGATAATAGCTTAAATAATTCGGCCCCATTTCTATTGTAAACTAATGTTAGCTAGGATATATCCAAGAGCTCTCAAAAAAAATAGCCCATGCTTCGACTGAAATAAAAGATATTTCAGTTTTGGTTGGGAGGGATGTCGCATGACTGAAGTCGTGCTGAAGCCAGAATCTGAAACTGTAACAAGTCGTGAAGAGAAACGTGAGAGGCTAGAGGTCAAGGGTGAAATAGAATACTCTCCCAGTTGTTTATATGGGTACGGTAAACAGATCCAGGGGGCTTAGCACCTGGCTGGATCCATAGGGCTTAGCACCTGGCTGAACCCAGGTGCTTTAGCATAGGGCTTAGCCACTCGGCGTCAAGTGCCTCAAGAGTGTGGGAAAGACCCAGAATGTGGCCCTGCCCAAAATCACAAGTAACCCTATATGCCCTGGAGGGATACCCAATAGCCACGCTCTGACCTGGAACTTTTCCGTTCTATAGGCCAACTGAAATAGCCCATCCCCCAAGAGGAGGGACCTCTCTTTGAACCTGAAGGCAATTGGCAGAAGTAGATTTAGCGACACGTCCTGCCCTTTGGGGTATTTCAAGCATCCCCATGGCAGCCAGAGAGCAGTCAGAGAGCGACAGTTAGTCAGAATAGTACCAGGGGCACGAATAGATCTTAGATTTTGATAGTCAAAGGGTGGGGGGGCATTGAGGCGTCGAAGATGTTGTACTCCAGAATAAATTAAGATAAAGGAACCACCGCTTGTCCATTCTTACCTTGCACCCTTCTGGTACTAATATTAACGTAGTGAGAAGAATTCATCACGACAACTGGTGACACGTGGTGGAATAGTAACTAACATCACGACAACTATTGGGCAGCGGTAGAATTCCTCACGTCATGGCCAAACCATCTCAGAACATTCATATCTACTCTGGCTGCAATTTCTCTCCTCACACCCGTTCTTGCTCTCACCACTTCATTCCTAACCCTATCCAATCGAGATAAACCAATCATACTCCTCAGGCATTTCATTTCATACACATTTAGTTTCCGTCTCTCACTTACTTTCATATCCTATAACTCTGATCCATACATTACAGTTGGTACAACCACTTTCTCATAAAAAACTTTCTTAAGATTCATTTCCAACCCTCTATTCTTCATCACTCCTTTCAATGCACCCAACACTTTACATCCTTCATTCACTCTGTGACACACATCTGCTTCCACTCCACCATTTGCAGCTATAACCTAGCCTAAATACTTAAACTGATTAACCTCCTCAAGTGTCTCTCCATTCAACATAACATTCAATCCAGCGCCATCCTCATTTCTTGTACACCTCAAAACCTTGCTCTTTCCCACATTCACTCGCAACTTCCTTCTCTCACACACCATTCCAAATTCTGACACTAACTGACAAAGCTTGTCCTCTGAATCTGCCACCACCACAGTATCATCTGCAAACAGCAACTGATTCAGCTTCCACTCGTTATCATCCCCATCTACTATTCTCAAACCTCGACCATGCACTCGCTCATTCACCTCTCTTACAACTCCATTAATATACAAATTGAACAGCCATGGTGACATCACACATCCCTGTCTCAGTCCCACACTCACTGGAAACCACTCACTCACTTCATTCCCTACCCTAACACAAGCTCTACTGCCCTCATAGAAACTCTTCACTGCATGCAACAATTTACCATTCATTCCATATAATCTCAAAACATTCCACATAGCCTCTCTATCAACTCTATCATATGCTTTCTCCAGATCCAAAAATGCAATATACACATCCTTACCCTTTGCTAAATGTTTCTCACATAACTGCCTAACTATAAAAATCTGATCTATACAACCTCTACCTCTCCTAAAACCACTCTGCACTTCCGCGATCACATATTCTGTCTTATCCCTAACCCAGAAAAAAAAAACTCGGCAAAAAAAAAAAACACGACGCACTGAATTCGCAATAGGTGAACCGCAATATAGCGAGGGATTACTGCGTATGTATATATATATATATATATATATATATATATATATATATATATATATATATATATATATATATATATATATATATATATTATATATATATATATATATATATATATATATATATATATATATATATATATATATATATATATATTCTTAACTGTACTTATGTACAATAAGAATCTTCATACAATATATATACTTAACATTTCTATTTCATTATACAAATATACATATGAAAGCATTCATTACTAACCTAAATTTGACAGTGCTAAGAGTAGATCCTGAAAAATGTTAATTGTCCTTGAATTAGCAGTTAATACGTAGCACAATGTTCTGAAAGCACAGTGCATCAATTCACAATCTTTTGTGCTGCACATAACATGGAAGAGATACTTTAGTAGTTGCTTAGATTTGCTTCTTGATGTATAATGTCTCTGTAATAGAAAAAAATAAAAAGAGGCTTTGCGGATTTGGAAAAAATATAATAAGTTTATTTTGTTTTTGGAGAGTCAAAAACGTTGGTGAAAAAAGTTAAGTTGGAAAATGTGTGAAAATATTCACATACTTATATATCCAAGTGCAAAAGAGTAAGAAAATGCATACTGATACATCAAGGATATATAGCGAGCAATTAAGCTGTCAGGGTGTGATAGGAACAAAAATTCCAGATATTAAATGTTATATCATATCCATAAGTTCTTTTTTAAAAAAAAAACCTTACATTATTGCAATATAATAAAAATGCAAGAGAAAAAGTAAAAAATAAAGTAAGTTGCCAAGAAAAAATAAGAAATTGAAGAAAAAACCAAAAGTAATATCTTTTTTCTACCTTGATAACAAGCTATATGTAAAGAAAGAACTTCTATATGACGAAATAAAGTAATAAAAGCGAGCTATGATGAGTAACTGAGGTACGTCTTGAATCATGGTAATGTTCTTTGGCTTGACCACTCCAATAATAAGGGGGAATGGGACCACTGCATATAGATAGATAGAAAAAAAGTCACTTTTTTATAGGGAAATAACATAGTAACAAGAAAGCAAAATAAGGTTGCAGGGGTTCATTACACCCCTCATGTTTTCATTTCCTCCATTAACTATTCTGCAGCAAGAAAATACTAAGGAGGAAGAGATTGCCAGCTTCCTTCTCGATTTAAGAAAAATCCACCAAACACACAGTACAATTTATCAATGTGATCAATTTCTAACAAAAAGACTAATCAATTGTTAGCTGTATCTTAACTTGTTATAGTTTGTGTACTTTTTCTCTCAGCTAGCAGTTTCTCAGAAATGACAGCAAAAATTTAATTATAATCATGGGCGAGTAAGGATTACCATCATAACAGGAAGGAAAAATATTAAAGCAGACAAATAAAATAAAAAATATTCCACTCCACTAATGTAAGTGTTTCACTTACCTGGAAGAGGCCTTTTTTGATAAAATCATCTATCTCTTCAAATGTCATTTTGTAAAATACTCCTGTAACCTCACCCACATCTTCAAAGAGCAATAAAAGTGATGCTGAAAAAAGCGAAATACATTACCATATTATCATAATATCCCATCTGAAACATTCTTTAAACATTTATAGAACACTTCTGTGAATAAAAATATTACGAAAAGTTGGGTGCTAAAAAAATGTGCAATACTGTACAAAAATAAAGTACAGGGGTCCCCTTAGAACATCATTTCATATAAAGTCGGAAACCAATAAATAATTAATAAATTAATTTTTCGACCTACCTGGCTGGTGTGGTAAATTCAAACAGTGCACGCTGAACAGCTTGTGAGTGTGTCGAATGAATACATAGCCAGCAGTACAGCTGTATTCATATTTATCAAGTAAATGGCCTTATTTATTTACATATTTGGTTATATTGACGGCTTGTATTGAATTTAAAAAAAAAACGCAGCTGTGAATACGATTTTATTCAAAATACACACGAATACCTAGCTAGCAGAACAGCTGTATTTGTATTTATAAAGTTAATGGCTTTATTTATTTATATGCTTATATATTTGGTTATAATGCATGTAAAAAAAAACAAACAGCTGTAAATATGATTTTATTCGAAATACACACGAATACACAGCTAGCAGCACAGCTGTATTTGTATTTATAAAGTTAAAAATGGCTTTATTTATTTATTTGTTTATATTGAAGGATTATATTGTATTTAAAAAAAAATACCAAACACATAGTTGTAAATACGATTTTATTTGAAACAGTTTGTTGAACGTCGTGTAAGAATCTGGTGCATTTCCAGAAGAAAAATCACAGCTTAGTTTACTCTCACAAGCCATATTGTGACTCATTTTCGTCTGCTCTCTCGTTCGTTTTGCTCATTACTGACATTACTATGTCTCTCAAGCATAGTGGTGATAGTTAAGATGGCAGTGCTACGAAGAAAAAAAAAAAAGCCATCACCATAGAAATAAAAGTTGAAATAGTAAAATGCTTCGAAAAGGGAGTGAAAGTGAAGAGTTTGTGGCCAATAGGGGTTGGTTAAATCGTTTCAAGAGTTGTGCTAATTGGCATAACCTAAGGGTACAAGAAGAAGCTGCTAGCTAGTGGTGATGAGACAGCAGCAAAAGAGTTTTCCAGTGTGTTAGCAGAAATAATTAGGGAAGGGGGGTTACCATACTTTGCTGTCAGGAATGGAACCCTGACATAAAGTGGGGACCCCTTGTACTGCATATTATAGGGGGTCCTTGGATTACATGGTCCTCGACCTACAGCATTTCTTGGTTATGGTGCATTTCCCATATATTATTAAGAACTCCTTGATTCAACATACAAGGCTTGTGTCGTAAATAAGAATTTTGCGCTGGAACAGTTTGTTGAGCATGGTGGAAGAATACTTCATCACGCTGCATTACAATGAGGAAGATGCGTAGCTCGGTTCCCACTTGTACACCATCTTGTTAGTGTGTTTATTTGCTCTTTAGTTTGCTTATATTTTTTTCTATACTTTCTGGCCTGTATAATGTCTCCCAAAGATAAAACAGTTTCTTCTGAAGGCAATGCTTTGAAGAAGAGGAAAGCCATCACCATGAGAGTGAAGTTGGAGATACTGAAACACTCAGTAAAGATAGGAACTGCTACCAACATTGGCAGGTTGCTTGGGTTAAGCCGTAAGACTATGGGGTCGATTATCAAGGATTAAGATCGAATCTTTGAACATGTGAAAGGTTCTGCTCCTATGAAGTTCACTGTGATTACTAAGCAGTGTAGTGGCCGAGTAATTGAGATGGAAAGGTTATTAGTGCTTTGGCTGGATGACCAGCATCAACAGCTTATCCCAGTGAGCCTTAATTTGACTCAGGAGAAAGCTAAAAGATTGTTTAAGGCTATGAAAAGGTAAAATGGGGAAGGGAGTAAAAGTGAAAAATTTGGAGCCAGTAGGAGTTGGTTTCTGCACCTTAAGGCTCGTGCTAATCTGCATAACCTTAAGGTGCAAGGTGAAGCTGCTAATAGTGATGAGAAAGAAAAAAAAAACTTTCCTGGTGTGGTAGTTGAGATAATTAGGGAGGGGGGTTACCATGGTGAACAAGTGATTAATGTGGATGAGTTCAGCTTGTTCTGGAAGCGTATCCCTGGTCGCATGTACATTGCCAAAAGGAAAAGACAGCACCAGGCAAGAGAGTTGGCAGGGAGACACTGACTTTGCTTATGGGGGCTAATGTTGCTGGAGACATTAAGCTGAAGCCCTTGAGGAACCTGGCAGAAAATCCAAGAGCACTCAGGTGCATTTGGAAGGGTCATCTGCCTGTCATCTGGAAGTCCAAAAAGAAGGCTTGAGTAACACTTGTAATTTTCGAGGACTAGTTCAGCAACCATATTATGCCAGAAGTGGAGTGGTTCTTTGCTTCCAAGGGTGTGCCCTTTAAGGTGTTGCTAGTGCTGGACTATGCCCCTGGTCACTCTTCCCATTTAGATGACTCTCATCCTAATGTCAAGGTGGTTTACCGGTCACATAATATCACTGCACTGCACTGTGTTCTTTTCAGGGAAACTGAGAAGAACAAGAACTAGACTCTCAAGGTGGAATTGGGGGCTGATGAGGAAACTGAGCTGCTGGAATCTCATGGAGAAGTTTATCTGCTAAGGACCTCATTCAACTGGAGAAGCAGTAGACTGAAAAGGAAGAAATGCCAATCTCAGAGCCCTAGAGATTTAGGAGCAAGGGCATGGAAGGCTTTTCTATGATAGAGGAAGGGTTGGCAAAGTCTGAGGCTGAGGACCCCAACACTGCCTGGTACACTAAGGTCACGAGAGGGGTCATGGATGCTCTATAGTGTTACAGGGAAATTTGGGAGGAGAAGAAGATAGCATCCTTCCAGACTCGCCTTGACTGTTTCTTTGTGAAGGTAGAGCCCCCAGCAAGAGATCCTGTACCATCTACCTCAGCTGCCTCTCCAGCATCTGCTGCAGGTTTCTTGCCTTTCCAGAATCACCTGCCCAAGTCTCCTTAGCATCTGTCTCTCCAGCTTACTCCTCCCAATAAGCCTGTCTCTCCCTCCTTGCAATGCCCCTTCCAGTGTGCAAGCCAACCACAGGAGTAAAGGTAAGCAATACTGTGCTGTATATATGTCTTAGATAATGAACTTTACTACTGTGTTAGCATAGGTGGGTAACATAGGTTCGTATTCAGGTGTGTTCTGATTTAAGCCGAAAATCGTGTTAAATCACTATTCAGAAAAAGAACTCTGACATAACCCGAGGACCCCCGAATTATGTTCTAACACAACTTTATGTTACATAGATTAGTAGGTTGACCATGGCACCAGCCACCCGTTGAAAGACTACGACTGAACGTATTAGGATACAACTAGGACTGGTCCAGACAGTTCCGGGTTGAGTCTTCTTTCATGACAGTTCTTTCCTCTTGCCTACATCTACACTGAATATTCTAGCGTAGTCATTACACATCTCTTGCTATTCCATTACATTTGACTAAGTCACAACACTCCCCACATCTGTCTTTTTTCCTCATCTTCTTCTTCTTCGTCTCATCTTTTCCCACTTTTACGTGGGGTCGATGTTTCTGGCCAGTTTTCTCCATTTGTTTCTGTCCCATACCTCATAACCCGACAAACCTTTAGACCTCAGGTCGTCATTGATGCAATCCATTCACCTAAGCTTTGGTCTCCCTCTCCTTCCCTGTATATCCATGAGAAACGCAACCAACACTTTTTCAATTTATATATACTTAAATGAACTGTATTCAAATTTAAATAAATCTAATGCATTTTCGGTTTTGTACATGAACATTAGTAGTCTTGCAAATAATCTTCAAATATTTGTTGATCAATGCTTAACAGAAAATAATATATGTGATGTAATGGGTTTTTCGGAGACTAGGCTGGATAATGATATTGAATCATTGTATAATATAACAGGGTACAATATGTTCACTCAGAACAGAGAAAGGAAAGGTGGAGGTGTATGTATGTATGTAGCTAATAAGTATAGCTCGAGTGTTATACAGGAGTGCAGTAAGATGGAACGATTCATTGAATGTGTTAGTGTACAGGTACATAACGGTAAGGAAAATTGCTTCTTTGCATCTGTATAGATCACCAAAGGGGAACATGCCTGAATTTCTTGAAGCTTTACTGAAAGTATTTGATTTTGCAGCAAGAAAAAAGTACAAAACTATTTATTTATTCGGTGATTGGAACTTAGATTTGTTTAAAATAAATGATCAAAGAGTAACTGATTTTATAAACTTAATGTATTCGCGTGGCTGCTTTCCAATAACTACTAAATCTACGAGAGTAACTGAAAATAGTGCATCTCTAATCAATCATATCTGGACCACAAATCTTGAAGACAACATAAGTAATTACATAGTGTACACCGACATAACATCATTTCGCAGTATACTCCCAGTTTAAAAAAGAAGAACATAAATTTGATGCATATGTAGAAAAAAGACATTACTCTGATGATAACATAGCTAAATTTACTAGAGATATATCACATGAAAAATGGCAACATATCATTGACCTAAATAATGCAAATGAAGCTTTTAATAAATTTCACTGTACATTTAGAGATAAATTTCTGAACTGCTTTCCTCTAAGAAAATCGACTGTAAATAATAAAAACAACAGATGCCCACACATAACTGCAGGATTAAAAAATAGTATCAAAGAAAAACACCGATTAGAATGGCTTGCATCAAAATGGCCTTTGTCTTTTGGAACCAGATATAAAGCCTAAAGGAACAAATTAGTAACACTACTCCGAGCTGCAAAAAATAGATATTATCAGGATAAGCTTAAGAAGGAACAAGGAAACAGCAAGTCCACCTGGAATACAATAAACAACCTAATGGGAAGAAAATAAATTAATCATTCACAGGAAATCAAATTAAAAAATGATAATGACCACACTGCTAATATCTTTAATAATCATTTCTTAACTATACCACAACCAACACAGGAACAACAAAATGTGCAACAAAACTCACACCGACAGTTTCTTAATAATCCACCAGACTTCTCGTTTTACTTGTATCACTCAGAACAGAGACAGGAAAGGTGGAGGTGTATGTATGTATGCAGCTAATAAGTATAGCTCGAGTGTTATACAGGAGTGCAGTATGATGGAACGATTCATTGAATGTGTTAGTGTACAGGTACATAACGGTAAGGAAAATTGCTTCTTTGCATCTGTATAGACCACCAAAGGGGAACATGCCTGAATTCCTTGAAGCTTTACTGAAAGTATTTGATTTTGCAGCAAGAAAAAAGTACAAAACTATTTATTTATTCGGTGATTGGAACTTAGATTTGTTTAAAATAAATGATCAAAGAGTAATTGATTTTATAAACTTAATGTATTCACGTGGCTGCTTTCCAATAACTACTAAACCTACGAGAGTAACTGAAAATAGTGCATCTCTAATCAATCATATCTGGACCACAAATCTTGAAGACAACATAAGTAATTACATAGTGTACACCGACATAACATCATTTCGCAGTATACTCCCAGTTTAAAAAAGAAGAACATAAATTTGATGCATATGTAGAAAAAAGACATTACTCTGATGATAACATGGCTAAATTTACTAGAGATATATCACATGAAAAATGGCAACATATCATTGACCTAAATAATGCAAATGAAGCTTTTAATAAATTTCACTGTACATTTAGAGATAAATTTCTAGACTGCTTTCCTCTAAGAAAATCGACTGTAAATAATAAAAACAACAGATGCCCACACATAACTGCAGGATTAAAACATAGTATCAAAGAAAAACACCGATTAGAAAGGCTTGCATCAAAATGGCCTTTGTCTTTTGGAACCAGATATAAAGCCTACAGGAACAAATTAGTAACACTACTCCGAGCTGCAAAAAATAGATATTATCAGGATAAGCTTAAGAAGGAACAAGGAAACAGCAAGTCCACCTGGAATACAATAAACAACCTAATCATTCACAGGAAATCAAATTAAAAAATGATAATGACCACACTGCTAATATCTTTAATAATCATTTCTTAACTATACCACAACCAACACAGGAACAACAAAATGTGCAACAAAACTCACACCGACAGTTTCTTAATAATCCACCAGACTTCTCGTTTTACTTGTATCCTGTAACAAGGGAGGAAGTCACTAAATATATAAAAACCTTAAAACCAAATACAGCATCGGGATATGATGAAATTCCATCAAAACTACTCTAGGTCACTGCCCATTACGTTGATACCCCACTTACCCACATAATCAATCTATGTTTTCAGCAAGGATGTTTTCCAGACAAACTAAAAAGTGCTAAAGTAATACCTATTTTTAAGTCAGGCACTGTAGATGAAAATAACTATAGACCTATATCTTTCTTACCGTCTTTAAGTAAAGTGTTTGAAAAAGCGATTGTTCACAGACTTAAAGAATTCCTTGAAAAGTTCAACCTATTATCCGAAAATCAATACGGATTCCGTAATAATAAGACCACTGAAAAAGCAATAATGAACTTTACAAGTGATGTTTATCAAAATTTGGAAAATAAAAACTTTGTTGCAGGGGTTTTCCTAGACTTGTCCAAAGCATTTGACTCATTAGACCATGATATACTAATAGAAAAACTAACTTGTGTGGGTATTAGGAGAACACCATTACAGTTATTTAAGAGCTACTTGAAAAATAGAAAACAAGCCGTATATTGTAATGGGAAAGCATCTTTGTTGCAAACTATTGAGAGGGGAGTACCACAGGGATCAATACTGGGCCCATTATTATTTTTAGTGTATATAAATGATATTTCCAATGCCAGTAATAAATTCAAATATATTTTCTATGCAGATGACACCAACCTTCTCTTCCATGATAATAACCTTGACCACCTGCATTCTGTTTTAAATAGTGAACTAGAAAAAATTAACAACTGGGTCTCTGTTAATAAATTAAAGCTAAATGTTTCCAAAACTGACTACATCTTATTTCAAAATAGATCTGTAGTACACAATATTGGTCAAGTTAATATGAATGGGTATGAAGTTAAAAGAGTTGCTTGTAAGAAATTTTTGGGAGTAATTATTGATGAAAATTTAAGTTGGAAATATCATATTCAATCTGTCTGCTCAAAACTGTCCAAGACGTGTGGAATTTTGCATAAAATTCGCCATAACCTAACAAATGAGGCCTTAAAAAGCATATACTATTCCCTGTGTTATCCTCATATTATATACTGTTTGTCCATCTGGGGTTGTACTTGGCCGTCAATTGTAAGGGATGTATTTGTAACTCAGAAAAGACTGATCAGAGCTATTACATATAGTGGAAAATATGACTCAACTTCCTCCTTTATTCAAGGAGCTAAACTTGAATAAAGGAGGAAGTTGAGTCATATTTTCCACTATATGTAATAGCTCTGATCAGTCTTTTCTGAGTTACAAATACATCCCTTACAATTGACGGCCAAGTACAACCCCAGATGGACAAACAGTATATAATATGAGGATAACACAGGGAATAGTATATGCTTTTTAAGGCCTCATTTGTTAGGTTATGGCGAATTTTATGCAAAATTCCACACGTCTTGGACAGTTTTGAGCAGACAGATTGAATATGATATTTCCAACTTAAATTTTCATCAATAATTACTCCCAAAAATTTCTTACAAGCAACTCTTTTAACTTCATACCCATTCATATTAACTTGACCAATATTGTGTACTACAGATCTATTTTGAAATAAGATATAGTCAGTTTTGGAAACATTTAGCTTTAATTTATTAACAGAGACCCAGTTGTTAATTTTTTTTATGACTCAACTTCCTCCTTTATTCAAGGAGCTAAACTTGCTTAAATTAATTACTTGATACAATATTTCTGTCTTATTATTATACATAGTGATGTTAATAACAGAACATTATTTAGATTTATTCAACACAACCATGGAATCAGAGGTAACAATATAAATTTGATGTGTCCACAGCCGAGAACAACCTTGTACAAATTTTCTATTCACTGTTTTGGCCCAAAATGTTGGAATGCATTACCAGAAGATTTAAAAACAATAACTGGCACAACTTTATTTAAAAAGAAACTCAAACAGCATTTATTTACTAGGCAAAATCAAGCAGCTGTTGATTAATAATTAATACAGTATTAGTGTATCATTATGTCCAGGCTACTGTTTTGTTTTATTACAATATAAGTATGAGATTGCTATATTGGAGCTTTTGTTAACTATTGCCGTCATACTTTAATTTATGTGAAATGTATATTAAACTGCCTGCCAAGGAGCTCTTGCTCAGCAGGCTAGTGCCTCTGAATATAATGTACATATTTATTCCTGTATGTATACTAAATATTTGGCAATAAAATCTATGATTATGACTATTTCCATCACCCTCCTCCCAACATACTGTTCATCCCTCCTAACGACATGACTATACCATCTTAGTCTACTTTCTTGTATCTTATCTGATATTTCTCTAACTTTTGAGGTACCTCTAATTACCTCATTTCTGATCTTATTGCTTCTTGTTACCCCACACATCCATCTCAACATCCTCATCTCTGCCACATCCAGTTTTTTTCTCTTGTGTCTTCTTTATTGCCCATGTCTCTGCTCCATACATCATCGCAGGTCTCACAACTGTCTTATGCACTTTACCCCTCAACTTAATCCCTATTCTCCTGTCTCACAGCACCCCAGACACTTTCTTCCAGTTCTTCCATCCTGCTTGCATTCTGTGGGTTATTTCTGACTCGAGGTCACCATCCTCTGCTACTGTTGATCCCAAATACTTGAACTTTTCAACACCTTTCCCTGCAAATTGACCTCCCCATCCTCATCATCTCTCAACCTTAAGTACTCTGTCTTTTGCCTGCTGATTTTCAGTCCTCTATCCTCCATCACTCTTCTCCACTCCTCAAGCTTCTCCTCAACTACATCTCGTCTGTTGCTACAAAGTACAATGTCATCTGCAAAGAGCATACAACATGGAGACTGATCTCTAATACCCTGGGTTACTACATCCAAGACCAGATCAAATAGATATGGACTCAAAGCAGACCCTTGATGCAGACCAACATTTACTGAGAGACTTTTTGTCAAGCCCATACTGCTCTTAACATTTGCCTCTGCCCTCTCATACATATCTTGGATGATTCTTACATATTTCTCGGGGACTCCCTTTTCTCTAATACACCTCCACACCTCTTGACGTGGTACTCAATCATATGCCTTTTCCAGGTCAATAAAGACCATATGCAGTCCTCTCTGTTTCTCCCTATGCTTTTCCATCATTTGTCTCAAGGCAAATATGGCATCCACTGTCCCTCTTCCAGGCAAGAACAAACAAACAAACAAACAAACAAAAACATTTATTTCCATTTTGTACAATGGTTATTCAACATTAATAGTAACTTATAAGTCGACATGTAATTAAACTAACAAATAAGAGGGTTAGACATATAGTTAAATTAAATGTAGCTTTCATAGAAAATAATAATGCTGTAATAAAAATGTTACAATAATGTTAATAATAAAGTAGTAAGTATGCCACTAGATACAGGATCGTTATTATCGGCATCATTTCCATATTTGTTTCCTTACAATGAGAATAATTAGTTCTTAATGAGCAGCAACTATTTGTCCAAAAGAAAACTATATAGTTTGCCTTTGAAAGCTGTGAAAGATGATGCATTTTTAAGATGCTCTAGAATATTATTCCAGAGTGTTGGCCCTTTGATAGTGATCATCTTTGAACCTGCTTCTGTGTTTGTTCTGTGAATAAAGAGCTCACTGCTCTGTCTTGTGTTGGTTCCCTTTATATCCCTGACTGTTTTTAAATCAAATAGCCAGCTAGGATAATGATGGTCCAAAATTTTGAATACAAAAACATAAATAGCATAAGCAACCTTATTTTCTGCCCGCAGCCACCCAAGTTTATTGAGAGCTGGTGTGATGTGGTCATATTTTCTTATTCCTCCCAGGGCAACTCGAGCTGCAAAATTAATAAGCTTCTGTATTCTGTTTATCTGGGTCTTAGTGGTAGCTCCCCAAACAGTTGTGCAGTAATTAATGTGACTTAGGGTTAGAGATTCAACAACAGTTATTCGAGTGGTAGTCTCAAAATTGTCTTTTATACGAGATAAGTACAGTAATGTTCCTGTAACCTTTTTGCATACTTTATCTATGTGGGAATCAAACAACATGTGGTTATCAAAGTGAATTCCTAGGTTTTTGACTGTTTTGCTAGGTGTGATAATATTGTTGCAAAAATTAATTGTTGTGTTTTCTGGAATTTGTGCTATGTGGAACCTTGAACCAATAAATATGCACTGTGTTTTACTTTCGTTAATTAATTAACAGCCCAATTTCTTGGAAATTGTTCATCCCCAATTGTCGTTACCTCTCTAAGTCTCCTCTCTATAATCTTCTCCCATATCTTCATAGTATGACTTAACAACTTTATACCTCTATACCTTTATACCAGCCACTGAGGGGGGCAAGCCAGCCTCAACTTGGTGCCGGTCCCAAGCCCAGGTAGATGGGGAGGGTTGGTGGCAGGAAGGGCATCCGGCCGTAAAAATTTTGACAAAACCAAAAATATGGCCAGTACAGATAACGAGAATAATCACCATGTCTCTTTTTTCCTCATATTTGTTATTATTTATGGAAAGGCCACAGCTAATGTCCCCCAGTACCCGGCATAGAGGGGTCCGAAGAATCTTCAGAGGTTGTGTTGACTCCACTATTGGCTTGAGGGCAGACACGCCTGGTGGTAGTAATGATTCTGCCCTTAACCTTGCACCTCCCAACAGATCAGATTCTTTCACTCTTCACTATTCTAACATTCGTGGGCTGAACTCCAATCTTTCGTCTGTGGATCGGCACTTGGGTACTTTCCTCCCAAACCTCCTCCTCCTATCTGAAACCCAACTGTCTATATATGCTTCCACTGACCCATTTCATATCTCTCACTATAATCTGTAAACTTGTTTTCGTTCCAAAGGTGGGCTGTGCCTACAGCAACATTAACACTCCTATTACGAGGCTCATGGACCTTGAATCTCATGACTTTGATATTCTCTGGCCAAAAGTCTATCTCTCCACTACCACTATTTTTCTTTGCTTCTGCTACTGTTCTTCAAACTCCACCGAGTTTGTCTTTCTTTGAATATCTGTCCTCGTGCCATGAGTCCTTGCTATCTTCTCACCCATATGCCTAAGTTCTCTATATTGGAGACTTTAATGTACAGTGTTGCCTCACTTATCGCGGTAGTTTGGTTCCGGGACCCGGCGCGAACCCGGGAGTCCGTGGTGTAGATATCAGCCTATATGTACATAGATATTTTAATGTATTTTTACGTTTACACTGTATAAACCCTCCCTGTACTGTTAAAAAAACACCCTTTACAATAAATAACAGCAAGCAACGTAATTTTTTATGAAAGTGATAGGAAAACTTACCATGAATGAGGTGATGATGACTTGACATTAATTGGTTCCATATTTTACAATAATTTTTACGTTTACGTAAAATAGCGGCTGACATCCACAAACTTTTTTCCTTCTTTCAACATATCTAAGAGTTTCACTTTATCTACAATGGTTAACATTTTCCCTTGCCGCTTAGGCTCACTACAAGAAGCCTTAGAAGATGAAGGATGCTTGGGAGGCATTGCAAAGGTTAAAATATGGGAGTAAAAAAATCACAAGCAAAACATATTAATAATAATAAGCACAACATGAATGGCGCACACGAGTGAGGCGAGACAATGGAAGATGGTGGAAGCCTTTGTCCGAAACGCTGATAGCGGTATCGTATTTTGCATGTTGCAATACTGTTAGCATTTATGTTTTTTACTATTTTTTTTATATTATTCTTAGGCTAAGAAATACGTTTTTTTTATCAATAAAATCATGAAACTACTGGAAATATAAATATATATGCTAGCTCACGTAGCTTCGACCCCAACACATTGCATGCTATCGAACACAAGCAAAACGTGAGTTAGACTGAACGAGTCTTTGTCCAAAACGCTGATAGCAGTATCGTATTTTACATGTTGCAATACTGTTAGTATTTATGTTTTTTACTATTTTTTACTGTTTTATTATTCTTAGGCTAATAAATATGTTTTTTTTATCAATAAAATCATGAAACTACTGGAAATATAAATATATATGCTAGCTCACGTAGCTGTGACCCCAATACATTGTACGCTATCGAACACTATTTCGTATGATGCAATACTGTGAGTTATACTGTACGTACATCATTCAGTTATTAGTACAATGTATATTAATTTAAAATTCATCTACTTATTTGATGATTGTACAAAATCTATTGTATTTACTCACTGTAATTTGGACCAAATATTCCTTTTGTAAAGATTATACTGTACTTTTCAAAAGAGGTGGTCAGTAAACGTATCTATCTATCTATCTACATTTATGTTTTTTACTATTTTTCACTGTTTTATTATTTGTAGGCTGGGAAATAATTTTTTTTTATCAATTAGATAATGAAATATGTTTTTTTCAATAAAAAAAAAATGAAAATACTGAGAATTTTTTTTTTTAATATTTTAATATTTTTGCATATACCCATGAAATAAAATAATAATTTATAAAAAAAAAAAAACCCGCGATAGAGTGAGAAAGCGAACCAGGAAGCGCGAATAACTGGGGTAACACTGTACACCACAGTGATTGACTTCATTCTTCTCACACTGATGTGGGAAGAAGTGAGGCCCTTGCTTTCTCTATTACTCATGATCTGGAGCAAATTATCAAACATCCTACTCGTGATCGTCACAAACATGCAGCAAACACTCTTGACCTATTTCTTACTTCTAACCCTTCAAACTACTCTTATTCTGTGCTTTCCTCTCTTGGTATATCTGACCACTTTATGATCTCAATCTCTTCCATTTTCGCTCCCCCTCCACCAATCCCTCCTACTCAGTGCTGCCTTTGGTGCTTTGAGTGTACCCAACATGATAATTTGCATAACTTCCTCTTTGACTTCCCTTGGGATGACTACTGCTTTCAGTCCTGCAACCCTGATCAGGTAGCTCAAAAAGTTGCTGAGATCATGACCGCGGGAATGGAGGTGTACATCCCCTCTTCTACTAAAAATTTCTCTCTCCCTAAACCTAGGTTTGATCGTGCCTGATCCATGGCTATCCAGGCCAGGAATCGGGCACACCAATCTTATCAAGTCTCTCCTTCCGATTTAACTCGCTCTGCTTATATTGTAGCTAGGAATCACTGTACTGCCCAGATTTGAAGGTCTAAGGCTTCCTGTATAAGAAGGAAAGTTGATGACCTTAACTCCTTTCCCACTGACAAATGCTTCTGGCCCTTAGCCAAAAACCTCTCCAAAAACTTCTGTAACTCAAGCTTTCCCCCTCTCATTTGTTCTAATGGTTCTATAGCTTGCTCTCCCACTGACAAAGCCACTCACATTGGCTCTCTTTTTCTTCCAACTCTGTCTTCTTCCTGCTGATTTTCAGTCCTCTATCCTCCTGTTCCTCAATCTTTACCCCTCTCTAATCTATGCCCTCCCTTATCCTTTCTTCCCGCAAAGTTCATAAGGTTCTTCGCTCGCTAAAGACGAACAAGGCATCTGGTTCCGATGGTATCCCTGCAAGGTTCCTTATGGAGTTTGCAGATGAACTGGCTCCCGTGCTTTGCTGTCTTTTTTGCCTCATTCTGTCAACCAGTATCTATCCTTCATCTTGGAAGCATGCTCTAGTTCAACCTGTTCCTACAAAGGCTGACTGCTCTATTCCTTCAAACTACCAACCTATTGCCCTAACCTCCTCTATTGCTAAAGTTTTCGAAACTTTGCTCAATGCTCACTTCTTGAAACGCCTTGAATCTAACTCACTTAACTCCGATCACCAGTACGGCTTCCGCAAGGCAAGATCCAAAGGTGATCTCCTGGCCTATCTTACTCATGTATGGTCATCTTCTTTGAGGAACTATGGGGAATCCTTTGTTGTCACCCTTGATATCTCTAAGGCTTTTGACAGAGTCTGGCACAAGGCTCTGTTGGCCAAGCTCCCTGCCTATGACTTTACCCATTCTTTCTGTTCTCTGATTTCCAGTTTTCTTACTGACCGTTTTATATCTGTAGTTGTTGATGGTGCGACATTTAGCCCTTTCACTGTTACCAGTGGTGTTCCACAGGGCTCTGTTCTTTCACCTACTCTGGTCCTCCTCTTCATCAATGATCTTCTACAATCCCTATCTTCCTCTCTTCTCCATGCCTTTGTTGATGATTCTACCCTTCACTTTTCCTCTCAACCTTCATCTGCTACTCGTAATCAGTCTCGTATCACTCTTCTACTCTAAACTCCGATTTGGGGCACTTTAAATTTAGTTAAATTCAATGCCTCCAAGACACAGTTTCTGGCTATCTCTTTATCTTCTTCTCCTCCTCCTGATAATCCTATTGTCTTCAAAACTAACGAACTTTACCCTCTTAATTCTATCAACTTATTAGGAATCCATATAGCCTCTAACTTGCCTTGGAGGAATCACATAATCAAAATTTCTAAATCTTCATCCAAAAAATTGGGGACATTGTTTTGTTTTTGCCATTACTCTTCCTCTTTACAGTTACTTAAAATTTATAAAGGTCTTCTCCATCCCTGCTTGGAATACTGCTCACACATCTGGGGTGCTTCTCCTTATACTTATCTCCTTGATAGGGTTGAATCTAAGGCAGTCAGGCTCATTAATGATCCTTCTCTTACTTCTAATCTGGATTCTCTCTCTCTTCGCTGTAGGGTATCTTCCCTTTCTCTTTTCTATTACTACTACTTCCATCGCTGCTCTGATGAGTTGGCAAGTTGCATCCCTCCCCCACTGCCGAAGCCAAGTAACACTTGCCAAGCGGCCTCATCTCACAGGTACTGTATGGAGATTTGTAGCTCGCGGATTGGTCGATGCAGCGACTGCTTCTTCCATCTACCTCCAGACTCTGGAACTCTCTTCCTCCTTCTGTAATCCTAATTCTTATGACCTATCATCTTTCAAAAAGCAGATCTATTGTCATCTTAAGGCCTAGTCCTCCATATCTCTGGGTCCTATGTACTTTGACTGTTTTTTTTGCCTGTCGTTTTCCTTTGTGTGACATTACCTCATCTCTGCCTTGTCCTTAACCTTTTTCTTTTGCTTTGTCTTGGTATTTTCTCATGCCCAGGCCTTTATTGGTAGACATATACAAACAATTCAGAATACGAGCGTCCATTCAGAATGTAACTTGTTTGTAAGTTGGGGAGCATCTGTATTCAGAAATAAAATATGATGGCCTCATAAGGGCCTTTTTACATGGTAAAAAGGCCGAATGTGCAAAATATGAGTTTTATTCAACCTGAGCCCTGTATACCTTAAACTATATTTTTCAGTTAGTACACATATTTGGTCATACTGAATGACTGGTAGTAGAATTCTAGAGGTGTGCACCACTGCATAAGGACCCAAAACAGATTGTCACCTACAGTCGAAAATATGTTCAAAATTTTAACGATAAGTATCCTTACTGCTACACCTCTATTACTCCTATATGGTCATGTTTGGCATCAAAATGACCCATTTGAGTCTATGCATCGACTTATGCTTTAATATCATGAATATGTTGAACTACTTTGACAGTACACAAATATCACTTTATTACCCAAATTTTGACATCAGATTTGATTTTCGAAGTGCAATAAATTTATTTCTCAATATTTTCTCATATTCTTTGGCAATTATTGATCTAGAAAACTTCCTCTATTATTACTGGTTCTTCTCATATGACATATGTGATATTTTATTGAAAATTTCTGCAAGATACACTAAAAAATGTAACCATACCCACTAATTTCAAAAATAAGTCAGAATTTTGTTTTCTAGTTTCATTGGTATTTTCAGTACATGTGATCTGGAAAATACTTCTCATCATAATTTATAATACAGATGATGATATTTACCTCAGATATATAATTACTAGATATCACCAACAAGATTAATGCTCAATTTTACAATTATATATTTCATTATTTCAAATATTGGCCATGCATGATATATGTAGTCAGCCTTCCAAAACACAGATAATTAAGGTAAGTCAATCTAACTATCTCACAGATACTAAATATAGGTCTTCTACATTTAGAATTCATCATCTGATTCATCATCAGACTGTCCGTCTTCAATCTCTCCTGCTGTTGGGTTTTTTGGATTTGCACAGCTCTGTCAACAGGCACATCCATTGGAACATGCCAGCTGATGCTTCTTACACGTACATCTATCGGTCGTGCAGATAAATGTTTTACAGCCGCAGGTCAGAAGCTCTTTGCATACTGCAAGAACATTGTCAAGTGTGCACAGTGTGGGATGCAGTACGCGTGATTCATCAGCATACCAACCACATGTTTCTGGACTGGGAAGAGTTGACACTGGATGGCTTGCCCCAGCCCAGACTGCAGGCTGGTACTGTGCACGTTGCAGGTGCAGTACCAGAGCATTATGGGTGGGTGGCTGATTTTCTGGGTCGCTGATTTGATGGAACATTTTACCCGCACGTCATCTATTGATACTGTATCTGAAGTTATGTCGTATATTTTCACCACAAATGATTCTGTTTGGTTGAAATACGCCTTGCCATGGGACATGTCAGCAATTGAATCCAGTAGGTGTGGATAAGAGATAAACACCTTCCAACATGTCTTCTTCCCATGCCCATAGAACTGACTTGTGGAATCACATCCAGTTATTGTGTGAAAAGAAAGGATGTTTTCCCGGATTTCTAGCTTCAATGATTCCTGTATCAGATGAACTGGTATGAACCGAGGTTTTTTCACCATACCAGCATTCATCCACACTTCTGCGGCCACCTCATGGTGGATGAAGAGAACAAGAACATCGGTATCTTTACATTTCACAATTAGTCTGAGGAAACCTTGGCATGGAAAATCAGACGTGTGTCTGCCTCCTCCTGATTACTCTGGAGATGTGCAAGATCGACTCAGCGTGATGACACCACAATCTCGGGGTCAATGTTTCCACTAGCGACAACACGTTCTTTGTCAGCTGGCAATTTGCTTGCTCGTGAAAGGAGTTCCTTTGTCAAATACCTGATCAGGTCGACTTTGTTTGCTTCTACACTGATGAAATTCTACCACGATGATGGCAGTTTTGTTGTTCCATCCTCAACGAGACGGCGAATCTTTCTTTTTCCAGTTATTCGTTTGTTCCTGGTTCCAGACTTGATCATGTAGGTGTGGTAAGTGTCGAAGACCACATCAACACGTGTGCACGGCTCCTTGAAGCTGGAAAATATGTTCTGACAGAAGACAATAGCCGGATCCCCAAACGTGGAGCAACCAGCAGGCTTTCCAATGGCATGTACATTAGCCATTCCATCTACCAGAACACACGTCTTCTCATCATTTGTTGGTATACTTCCGCTCTCATAGCCATCAGCGAGGATGTGTGAAAGAGCTGCTTTGTCAGATATTCTCAGCTGGACATCAATTTTTGCAAGTGAGCATGGCACGACAATCAGTTCATGCTTCAATATGCTTGAAAAGTTTAATGTTCTTCCATTTGCAGATGCGCTTAGTAGTCTTCTGAGTAAGTCTCTGTTTTCTGTGATGTTCTTGGTTTTCCCCATCTTCGTTTGGATCTCCACATCATAGAGTGATGCAAAGGTTTTTGAATATGCCTTCTCTATGGGATCTGATAGTTGTTTTATAGCCGCCACACTCAGACGAGATTCCACAAACTCAAAAAGCAATGTCTCTCCATGTTCTGTTGCTGACAGCAAGTCATCCTGGATCCTTTCACATGCAAAATCATTTGTTGAAATGCAGACCAGACTGGTACCATCTCTGGTAAAGGGTTTGAATCTTTCAAACTGATTTCTGATCTTCTCCACATCTTCTTCGTCTCTCCTGATTCGGGTTTTCTCCGGGTCGTTCGAAATTTGAGGCTTGGTACTGGATGATGTCTCAACTTGGTTGCGTATGTCATTTGCCATTGGTGCCAGGTAAGTGCATGTGAGCATCCAGCGATCAAGTGCTGACTTTATACGTGTAATGCCCACGATCCCATCAGCAACTTTGCAAAGCTTGTTAATGTGTTCCAATGCAAAGTCGGTTGCCAGTTGGTTGAAAATCCCTTCAGTTTCCTTGACCGTAAAATTTCCATGCTGAAACTCATTGTAAATGATCGGTGCGGTTGTTTCAAGCTCTTGCATGTCGGTTAGGTACACAACACCTCACCTAATGTAGCTCATGTGGTCATAAACTACCATCAATGGCAGCATCTGAGAACAGCAGTAGAAGCTCCACGTGGTCCATGTACTTTTTCCAGAACATGAAAGTCGGGTCATCAGTATGTTCTGCGACAAAGACATCAAAGTTGCTCTGCAATGCCTGAGCAGCATATACAAAGTCATGAACTGCTTCTTTGCGTTCTTCTTTCGTACTGTGGTGGCTGAAACACTCAGATATGCCTGAGGTACAGTCCGACAGCTGTTTGTAAGACTGCTTGTTCTGGTTTTCTTGCCATGCCCGGAAGATTTCCATCAAAATCCACCACAGCCTTTCTAGTGTCAGCTTTTGAGCCCTCACTGCCCTGTTCCAAGACTTACCAGACAGTATTTTGTCAGCAGTGTGTTCAGTGTATATTCCTGCCTCGATTCATAGATCTATTTAACATGATTTTTCCATGTGTTTACCTATGGCACCAAGGAAGTTCATGGCCATATGGAAACCTCCCAGGCACAACACTATGTTGCTTAGGAAATCTGGATGGGCCCTGACGAGTTGTCTGGCTTTGCAGTACAGGGTTTCGTCGAAAGTAACGACAGTCGTTGCTTGACTGAGTTTCTGTGCAAGCTCCTTGCACCGTATCAGGACTGTCATGATGGTGTCCATCTCATGAGCTGGTGCAGGAATGATAGGTAGGTAGCCAACTACAGTTGCAGGCACTGACCCATTGGATGACATCTGATTTCATCCAGTCCAGCTAGGTAAGCTCTGCTCACCACCTTTGGTCATTCTGCTGAAGAGCCAAGCAAGCTCTTTCATCCTGTATTGTTGAGATACATTACTTGTGGTTTTGAACTTGTCATATGTTACCTCGGTCGAGAACTTGCTCAAAACTTGCTCTGTTGCTTTTGGGACAGTGTACAGTTTGTGAAGGTCAGCTGGGATATTCAGTGACTTGGATCTGCCTATGATTGCGCCCTCAGTATGATTTTCACAACTGGGTCCGGGTTGAAATGCTACCATTTGTGTTACATGGAATGTTCCACAGCCGTCCAAGGTTTCCTCCACAATGTCCATATTGTCCGCAGCGAATTGTACAAATTTATCTGGTGACAGCGAATCAGGAATGAAGGTGTTCTCGTTGAAGCGAACTTTGCAATCTGAGATTCTGCAACTGATGTTAGGATACGGCTCACAGTATCGTAACTGATACTATCTCCAGTGGCATTGAGGTAGTTTATGATTTTTTTGGATCATGTTGCATGATGAATAAGTAAGCCAGTTACCAATTGCTTGGGGGTGTTCTGCCTGATGCAATATACACAATCGTTTGACAAATCTGCAGAATATCTTTGTGAATTCTGTCATCAATTTGCTTATCATCATCTTGGTCTTCAGGTACCACGATCCATTTGAAAGCATATATAGGCTATCTGGTACACATGCTTCTGATGATCGTCGGTTGATACTGCCATAGCCTGGATGGCCTGGTGTCGCTGACAAAGCTGCCTGTAGCTTGGAAGCCACATAGTGGAGCGATTTTACAAAACTGAATTGGTGCTGCTGAGCTCCTAAATCATGTGATCCTAAGGATAATTCTGTTGCTATTGATTCTGAGGCAGTCGTCAAAGCCTCAACTGCTTCTCCTGAGGTTACTGTTGGAAACAGAAGGAGTGGCTTGTTCTGTCGTCTGAATGTAATTCTTTCGCCGTAGTGAGTTTGGAGTTCAAGTTTCAGTGTAAGGGAGTGGAGTGATGGATTACTGATGCCAGCAGCTTTAGGTCTGATCTGTATTGTTCCAACACAACGTCCATACTATACACATAGCCTTGCTCTAATCCAGCATCCAGAGTATGAACAAGGTTGTTAAAGCATGCTTGCCCTAGCCCAATATCTGGATGATTGGTTGAAGTGGACCTGGCCACCATGGCAACAGTTTTTTCTGCCTGATACTTAAAGGACTTATGATATTGGACCTTGTATGCAATGGGATTGTTGTCAGCTATTCTCCATTTCACTTAGTAGTTATGTGATGCCACACGTTTTACCACACCACTAACTTCATCAGATTGTACCTGAATGACTGGCTCTCTTTTGCGAGTCTGACAGAATATGCACATTTTATAGTCTACAGCTTGGACAACACTTTGTGTCAGGGGTGTTTGATCCACAGTGATATCTAGCTCCTGATCAAGAGGAGGTTATTGTGTATGTTCCTTTTTGTAGCATACAACCATGGCGTGAAGATTGACCTTACTCATGAATGACGCATTACACTGTTTGTGCCAAACTGGACTGTTTTCAGTCATACTTTCAAGATCCCATTCAATACTAAGGAGACTTCCATGTATTGTGTTATCTTTGTTGGCTTTTCGGACTTTGTAGGCTTCAGTCATCTGTTCAATGCCCTGTCGAGTAGCTTTTGACAGGTTGGTGCCCTTTTTTGTTGACTGGCAAATACTACATAATTGCCAGTTCATAATTGTCTTCCTGCGCTTCATAGAACGACTGCCACAGGTTCTATTTCTTCAGCTTTCGTCACTGCACAAATAGTTGTACTGTTAATTTACAATTCCAGCTCGAACGGTCAGTCCCTTCTTAACCGAAAAGAGAGAACAACATTTAAGTCATGTCGTTGTTTCGTTTCTAAAGTGTTACATATATTAAATTGTCATTCAGATATGTGCTACATAGATATTGAAAAGGTCAAATATGAAAATAAAGGAGGAGAGAAATTAATTATGTGTTCATCCATTATCTCACACATCTTGTTCATTAACA
This sequence comes from Halocaridina rubra, assembly GCA_037179515.1. Taxonomy (NCBI): domain Eukaryota; kingdom Metazoa; phylum Arthropoda; class Malacostraca; order Decapoda; family Atyidae; genus Halocaridina; species Halocaridina rubra. Next base: position 33,877 of record JAXCGZ010006194.1, on the reverse strand, counting down.
TGCACTCTCAAGTGTCTAAAATATTGAAGGTATCATTATACAGTGATACCCCCATGATAAATAAAAGATATAGATGAAATTTCCAAATTTCAAATAGTTTTTAAGTTTATTGGTTATCTGAGGTAAATATCATTAGCAGTATTATAAATTATGATCAGAAGTATTTTCCAGATCACATGTACTGAAAATACCAATTAAACTAGAAAAAAAATAGTCTGACGTATTATTGAAATTAGGGGGTATGGTTACTTTTTTTTAGCATATCTTTTAGAAATTTTCAATAAATAATCACATATGTCATATGAGAAGAAGCAGTAATAACAGAAGACGTTTATTAGATCAATAATTGCCTAAGATTAAGGGAAAATTTTGAGAAATAACAAATTTATTTCACTGCGGCAATCAAATCCGATGTCAAAATTTGGGTAATAAAGTGATATTTGTGTACCGTTTTTCAAAGTAGTTTGACATATTCATGATATTGAAGAATAATTCGATACACAGACTCAAATGGGTCATTTTGATGCCAAACAAGACTATATAGGAGTAAAAGAAGTGTAGCAGTAAGGATATTTATGGATAATATTTTGAACATATTTTCGACTGTAGGTGACAATCTGTTTTGGGTCCTTATGCAGTGGTGCACACCTCTAGAATTTTACTACCAGTCATTCAGTTTGACCATAAATGTGTACTGACTGAAAAATATAATTTCAGGTATACAGGGCTCGGGTTGAACCAACTCCAAAACTAAAGCCCTTTTCAATATTGGCCACCGGACTATTGGAGAAAGACTGGGATGAATCTTAATAAACTGATAGAAGAAAGCACATGGTGTTAAGTGACTATAGCGCAACACTCACCATGTGGCCTCGTCTCACAAGTACCGTGTGGAGATTTAAAGCTCGCGAATTGGTTGATGCAGTGACTGCTTCTTCCCATCCACCTCCAAACTCTGGAACTCTCTTCTTCCTTCTCTCTTCCTAATTCTTATAACCTATCTTCCTTCAAACAGCAGATCTTTCGTCATCTTAGGGCCTAATCTTGCCATATATCTTGTCCTAAGTGCTTCGACTGTTCTTTAAGCCTGTCCATTTCCTAATGTGTGTCACTCCCCTATTTCAGCCAAGTCCTTAACCTTCTACTTTTTTTTTAATATTTTATTTGTATCTGGGCCTGATGAAGGTAATTTTCTTGCTTGTCTCGGCAACATACACACAAAAGAAGAAAAAAAAGAGAGAGAGAGAGAGAGAGAGAGAGAGAGAGAGAGGATCTGAAGGTAATTTTCTTGCTTGTCTCGGCAACATACACACAAAAGAAGAAAAAAAAGAGAGAGAGAGAGAGAGAGAGAGAGAGAGAGAGAGAGAGGATCTGCGAGGCAAAGTATTCAAAGAGAAAGGCTACCATCAAGTTCCATAGACTGGCTAGCCTAAGGACAAAGTCAAATGGATTTCTTAAGTGTTGTGAGAGTAGAAGGACAAAGAGCGCACTAAGTATCAATCACGCATGAAAACGGATAGTGAAACTGATCACCTATTAGAGACTTATCCTATTAATCATAGTATTTATGAATCACTGCTAAAGGAAAATGCAATACACTGATTTGTACCTAACGCTTCATAGAAGCTTTTCAGATCTTATAAAACATTGAAAAAACAGAGTTTCCACACAATGCTTAAGTAGTATATATTCTTATGCCTTTTCTAAGTTCTACAGCAAACTACAAGACCAAATGAAAGTAGGACTTACTTAAAATAGTAAGTGTGAGCTCAAGAGTAAAATGTTTGAGAACTTACACAACGCAGAAAATAAAGATACGAGAATCACACTAATGTTTATCTCAATAAGTTTGTGACACTTTAATCGAAAGCTTTTATCTGGACTATCTTGGTAAATAAGGTAGTAGAATGGAAAGAAGTGTCATCTAGGCTGATGTGGGTGAGGGCTAGGATAGGTAGGGTATGTTGGGCTTTTGTTAGTGCATATGGTGTGACAGAGTGTTTCGCTCAAAGTCACCAGAGGCTGTTAGATGCCTTATTAGTTAATTTAGTAACTTATCTGTCATTTTTCTAACTAAAAATAATTCCCACTTCTTGACTCTTACAGATTATGATTATTTGCAATTTATATCGTAGCATATAGCTAATTTTAAATATACCTTATTTAATATTCTTGTATGTGTAGAAAGCATAATCCCAATATAAAGGTTGCTCCTACCGTTCCCTCCTTTCAGTGAGCCTATCAGATACGTTTTCTTTACAATTTTCTTATGATAAAATAGCTCTTGCTAATATATTATTATAAAATTTGTTCTTGCTGATAATTTTGTTATAAATTTGACCTTGCTGTTATGTCATTAGCCTGTCTAGATATATTTCAGTAGCTTCTTTATTATTTGAATACTTAAATTCCGTCTCCTACAACGGAAAGAATGGTCTAGAGATTGTTTACCAGTAACCTAATTTTCCATTATTATTCTCGTTTTATTTTATTTGCTTCCACTTGTTGCACCTAAAATACGGTCTCTCCCTTGCATCTCTGTTATAACTGCCTGCCAGGGACCACCACTAAAGTAGCCCTGGAATAAAATAAGAGCCAGTTACTGCTCTAGAAATATATCCTACAGATGACGTCACCAGGAGGGACATTGAAGCGTCCTCATTTAGAGGCTAAACATTCCAGAGGCTGCATCTCGCCTCAGCAGTCAAGCTTATTTCAAACCTTATTTACGTGGCATCTTCACAGGAATTCATCTGGCACAAACAAGGTGAGGGATAGTGTATGATAAAGCCTGTGGGTCAAGCAAATTGGTTTTTCAAGAATTAGTTACATTCGTTACTGGCTTAATCCTACGAATTTTTCTCAGATTTCATTCCCATACAAACGAACTTTTGTAGATCACCTAACTGGAATCTCACTTGACAAAGTTAATTCCTTAACCTGGATATTACAGCTGATATACACTGCAAAGAAATTTTCTTTCATTGAAAGTGATAAACGAAAATTTCATCCTCTGAAGATTGGTTATGAGCTCATAAAATTCTATCCCTTCTAACAAATTCTAATTTCCTTTCACCCCTTTCTATCATCATAAATAAAGTGTTTTACGTCAAAAACTCGTGAATAAAGCTATTTGCTATATAAATTGCAAATAATTAAAATAAAAAAAAAAAAAATAAATAAACTTTATTTCCATTTTACAATGGGTATTCGTCAGCCAGGACAAGCCCCAACCCCCCACTGTGATGTCCACCCACAGCAGTTCCTGCCAGTAAACAGCTTAAACTCTCGGTCTTGGACGGGGACCGATCTTTCGACCTCGTGAATGCGAAGCCAGCGCGTTACCACTGTACTAGCCAGCAGGAATCATTTAACTAAAGTGTTATATGCTATAAATTGCAAATAATTAAAAGGTAATTTTACCCTGTTGGCTTTGCAAATATTTCCTGCTAACCACAATTTAAGGAATGCATACTGTATTTATCTTGCTGATTCTTCATATGTTGGGGATAAAGTGTTTTGAGTTATAAGTTGCAAATACTTCAGAAGGTGGCTTTGCCCTCCCCTTTTTCATTGCAAACAGTTCTTGATAACCAAAAGTGAATGAATACTGTATTTATCTCGTAGATTCTTCCTTTATCGTAAATAGAGTGTTTTACCATATTAATTGCAAATCATTAATAAGCATTGCAACTTTTGTGGTTGCCCACAATTTAAGGAATACATACAGTACTGTATTTGTCTTGCTTATTCTTCATTTATTGTGAATAAATTGTTTTCCTTTAATATCAGCAAAGAATTAATGGTTTTGTATGCTCTTATGGTAGCATAAATATTTCTGGCTAGCCGTGACTAACCAATATATTTTCATCCAGTAGAATAATACTGGAAACTCATTATAATGTGTGCTCATGCTTTCAGTTTCCCATTATTAACAATGTGTCGTTTCTGTTTCTGCAATTGCAGTGTCCTTTATAGTACTCTGCCTGTGTGACAGAGGTAATCGTCGAGTTGAGGCCAAAGTCTTGGCATACATCTGTGGTGCCGGGAAACGAAATTGTGCTCACCAACTCCGGGATTCGAGGCAGCATTTCAGTAAATTTAATCAAAAATTTTAAGTCAATTCTTTTAATGTCATTGCATTTCCAAAATTAAATGAAAATTGAATTCTGAGTTTCATTTAACCGAGTAGTGGTATACAGGTGGGGTGTTCAAGTACAAATATCTGTCCTGTCTGTTTGTGAGCTCTTAAACGAGCTCAGTACTTTGAGTCCCCTTAGTAAAACAGAATCTTAACAACTCTCCATTTCCCCAACATATGGGCCAGGATGTGAGAGAAGTGAGGAAGAGCAGGATGAATTCTGGAATGAGTTAACTATGTGTGTGGATGGTCTGAGTAGAAGGAACTATGTAGTTGTGTTAGGTGACTTGAATGCCAGAGTGGGTGATGGAGAGGTAGAAGGTTTTGTAGGAAAGTATTGGGTAGCAGGTGGGAATGAGAGTGGCGAGAGACTGTTAGATATGTGTGTGGAGCAAGAGTTGGTGATAGGTAATAGTTTTTTCAAGAAGATGTTAATATATGTTAATATATAAGTATACATGGATGGGAGTGGCAAATGGAAGAGTGAAAGAAAGAGAATTGATGGTTTATGTGTTGGTAGCAAAGAACATGATTGGTAGAGTGAAAGATGTGCATGCATTTAGGGGTGAGGCTGCTGGGATGTCTGATCATTTTTTGGTTGAAGCAAAAGTGGTAGTAGGAAAAGAGTGGGGGAATGTACAAGGGAAATGGAGAAGGTGGAAGAGTTGAAAAAGCCAAAGAAGAGACAGGAATATCAGGACAGGTTGAGAGAAAAAGAAGATGGGGAATTAGAGGAGGAATGGGGGTTAATGAAAGAATGTTTTGTGGGACATGCAAGTGATGTGTGTGGAAAGAGGTTTGTTGGAGGTGGCATGAGGAGGGGCAGCGAGTGGTGGAATGAAGGGGTGAAAATGAAGGTGGAAGAGAAAAAGAGGGCTTTTAAGGAATGGCTGCAGTGTAATATTGGGGAGAAGTATGAAAGATATAGGGAGAAAAATGTGGAAACCAAGCGGAAGGTTGAAGAGAAGAGGTTGGCAAATGTTAGGTGGGGACAGGATTTTAGTGGGTCATATGAGGAGAATAAAAAGAAGTTTTGGAAAGAAGTGAAGAGAGTAAAGAAGGGTGGATCGAGGATGGAAGAGACAGTGAAAGATGTGAATGGACAGATGTTAAGAGGGAACGATGCAAGGAAAAGATGGGCAGAATATTTCTTCATGAATGTTAAGATAGAAATGCAGCTATAGTGGCGTGCCAGTAATGGGAGATGAAAATGAGAGAGAGATTACAAGAGAGGAGGTGAAAATGGCATTGTATGAAGCAAAAGCAGGTAAAGCACCTGGTGTGGATGGTGTGAGAGCCGAGATGTTGAAAGAAGGGGGTGTGACTGCATTGGAATGGTTAGTGCGAGTGTTTAATATATGCTCTATGTTTGTCAATGGTGCCAGTGGAATGGGTGATTGCTTGTATAGTGCCCATATACAAAGGTAAGGGAGATGTGTATGAATGCAGTAATTTTAGGGGTATAAGTTTGTTGAGTGTGGTAGGAAAAGTGTATGGTAGGATACTGGTTAATAGGATTAGGTATAAGACAGAAAATGTGATCGTGGAAGTGCAGAGTGGTTTTAGGAGAGGTAGAGGTTGTATAGATCAGATTTTTATAGTTAAGCAGTTATGTGAGAAATATTTAGCTAAGGGTAAGGATGTGTATTTTGCATTTTTGGATCTGGAGTAAGCGTATGATAGAGTTGATAGAGAGGCAAGGTGGAATGTTTTGAGATTATATGGAATTAATGGTAAATTGTTGCATGCAGTGAAGAGTTTCTATGAGGGCAGTAGAGCTTGTGTTAGGGTAGGGAATGAAGTGAGTGAGTGGTTTCCAGCGAGTGTGGGACTGAGACAGGGATGTGTGATGTCACCATGCCTGTTCAATTTGTATACTGATGGAGCCGTAAGAGAGGTAAATGAGCGAGTGCGTGGTCAAGGTTTGAGAATGGTAGATGGGGATGATAACGAATGGGAGCTGAATCAGTTGCTGTTTGCAGATGATACTGTGGTGGTGGCAGATTCAGAGGAAAAGCTGTGTCAGTTAGTGTCAGAATTTGGAATGGTGTGTGAGAGAAGGAAGTTGCGAGTGAATGTGGGAAAGAGTAAGGTTATGAGGTGTACAAGAAAAGAGGATGGTGCTGGATTGAATGGAGAGACACTTGAGGAAGTTGATCAGCTTAAGTATTTAGGCTCGGTTAGTTACAAATGGTGGAGTGGAAGCAGATGTGTGTCACAGAGTGAATGAAGGATGTAAAGTGTTGGGTGCGTTGAAAGGACTGATGAAGAATAGAGGGTTGGAAATGAATGTTAAGAAAGTTTTTATGAGAAAGTAGTTGTGCCAACTGTGATGTATGGATCAGAGTTATGGGGTATGAAAGTAAGTGAGAGATGGATACTACTAAATGTGTTTGAGATGAAATAACTGAGGAGTATGACTGGTGTAACTCGGTTGGATAGGGTTAGGAATGACGTGGTTAGTGGTGAGAGCAAGAACGAGTGTGAGGAGAGAAATTGCAGCCAGAGTAGATATGAATGTTCTGAGATGGTTTGGCCATGTGGAAAGGATGGATGATGAAAGACTGCTGAAAAAGGTGATGAATGCGCGAGGTGATGGGAGAAATGCTAGAGGGAGGCTTAGGTTTGGGTGGGTGGATGCATGGAGTAAGGAGAGCCCTGAATGACAGGAGGATGGCGGTAAGGGAAGCAAGCGAGCGTGCTAGTAATAGGAATGAGTGGCGAGCGATTGTGACGCAGCTCTGATGGGCATCTGCTGTTACCACGTGGCTGCATCTTACAGAGGTAGCCCTGTGGTAGGGGCAGTAGGAGAGTTGGGAGTTGTGAAGCTACACAGGCTGTGGAAGAGCCGGGAGGATGGGCTGTGGCACTCCAACAGTGCCATCTGAACGGTCGTTAGCTCCATCGTCATTGCCCATAAAGCAAAGTAATCCCCTTATTGTTTTCTTTTTCTGATGTCGGCTACCCCCCAATTAAAGGGGAAAACAGCCAAGGTAAATATAAATATAATATTTCTTGAATAAAAGTGAATTGGAGTCATTAAACAAAGAATAGCTTGAAAGGAGAAGGCTATACAATAATGGACATAAAAGCAAAGGATTAATATTTCAAAAGGTAACAAAGTGAAGTACCCACACAAGGGTAATACTTAGGGGGACATAAGTCATGCTTCATATTCAAAGAAATGCTATCTCTGATAATCAAATACACATGGCATATAGTTTCACTCTGGGTTTGCTATGCTCAAGCTATATCTGTGCTTGGTGTAAAAACAACACTACTTCTGGAGGACAAAATACAATGCAAGTCAATAGAAAAGGTACTTTAGAATGTCATATTCTCATCACTGATTTCAAAGTCATAAATACAATGCAAGTCAACAGAAAAGGTAGTTCAGAATACCATATTCTCATCACAGATTGCAAAGTCTAAACAGGCAAGGACTGGTAAGGAAGAAATTCCTAGGGGAGATAGAGATCTAGCCCATGGATTAAACTGAAAATACTGCAAAGTGACCGGAACAGTAATTAACATTCTTCTGAAGGTATTATATAGAGCAATAATTCACATCTACTTGAAGGTAAATCATTAAGATGTAAAAGAGAAAATGAAAGGAAAGCCTATGCAGAATCAAATATGTTTTCTTCAAATATAAAAACAAATTAAAAAGTATTCTACTACACTGACACCGTATTTTACAGAGGATAGTAAAGCCTACAACATCAAATAAACTGAAGCATTAAGTCTAAGTTGTACTTTGTCCACCTATAGTTGGTTTTTAGTATATAACAGCTAGAAAACACTTACGGGGAGAGAAGCACTGCTAGCTATCCATTCTTCTATCCTTTTTCTTGTCTTGATCTCCAAACAGGACATATGAGGATGGTACAATGTGTCACCCTCCTTAAGTTGTAGGGTGGATATAACAGTATAATATAGAGGACACTTACATATTTTGCCTGTCGTCACCTCCTCTATTAATTGAGTGTAAAATATAAAATTTAGAAGAGAAAAATAGGTACTATCCCCCTAAGTATTTAAGACACCTCCTACACACGCAAGGAATGCAAGGGTGGAATTCATTCTTCACCCCTACAAGAGATGTTGATGTTGTAGTTGCTTGCTGTTTTATGTGTGACTGTTAATCCCAGTTCGAATGGGGCTGTACGCAGACAGATATAGTGTCTAATTGCCTGACAAAGACAAACTTACTATCATTTCATTAAGGAAAGGTCTCTGGAGGGTGGATACCTTCACAGCCTTAATTGAATGACTTACCTCTGGGAAACGTTTTTTGTCTAGACTCACTAAAATTATTAACGTTTTGCACACATCTGATGCTGAATAAGTCAAGTCAAGAATAGAGTTCGAGAATTGCAAAGGAAATCTACAAGCTCATAAAACAGGGAAACTAATCCATTGTACAAAGAGAAAAATGTTTAAAACGCTTATCATATCTTACCTGGTGAATATTTGCCGTATATTGTTGATAACTCAAAAAATGGAACACCAGGTGGCTGGAGTTCTATTTCATCAACTTTGGAATCTTGAAAATTAAAACCAGCAATCTCTGTAAAAGGCAATAATATACTAAATACCAGGGTTTCTCATAAGTCCTTTTAATCTTTAAATAAGAGAAGGATAGAGAGCGAAACATTATCTTGCCAACTGAGGTGAATTTATTTTTTACACATTACCTTTTCATGCCTTGGACAGCATGCTGGTTTTGACCAAAGGCAGTAACAAGACAAACTATATACCTCTTCGGATCTCCATATTTTAACTATAATCCATCGATCACAAAACCAACTTAAATGCATAGGATATTTCCAAACTCTATCAAGAGTCTTTCCAATTTTCCCTCATCCATATTATAAGGCTTTGATGTCATACAATGACAATCATAGAGTTAGGTTCGCGGCAGTTCACTACAACTTTTGCATGCCTCTAACCTCCCTCCTGCAGGCCATGGGCTCTCCTTGAAAAGGCATATCATCTTCCAAACCTCCAGATCTTTATTGGGGCACCTCAATTTTAGCGACTGCAATATGCAACCTACAAATCCTCTCCATAATAATTATATTGCCCATGCATGCTTTCAAGTGGACTAATATGCTGCTACAGAGAACAGGAAGCTGAGTAAGAATGTGTCGTCACTCAAGTGTTGAATGTGGTATCTGATGCAGTGTCCAAGATAAATGAGATTGGTTGGAAATAACTTTATATCATTCCTCCGATGAGCAATATAAGAGAGGTTTCGGAGACAAAACTATAGTTTCTCTCAGATGGCAAAATATAAATCACAACTATCATGGCAATCAGTTCTCTCAGCAGAATACAAGATATCGGACAAACCATTGGATGGTCATCTCAAACAGTTTTAGTTCGTCTCAGCATAAAGGATATTGACACCACAAAAAAAATACATACTCGAGAAAGAAAAAAGTATGTCATGTTTTACGTAATTCACGTGCACTCATTGTTAAGTCTTTCTCTGTAGTTTCTACAACCGAATCATGTATAAGCAAAATAGTGGTGCAATGGTAGCATCTGGGGCTGGTAATGGAGCGGTCGCAGGTTCAACTCTGGCCTGGGGTTGTATTAGCTTTCAGTATCTCATAACGTTAATGATTAAGCTGGGCAATTAAATGGGGGGTCCATGATTCCCTATGAGTACCTGATTATGCAGCTATTGCCTGGAGATCACAGGGTCCATTTGATGGGGCTTAGGTCAAGGCTATATAGTAGATATGTGGCCGGGTTCTGCGCTATTACTGTCCTTTTTGCCTCAGCCTTTCATCAGAGTCCTTTTACCTTTATATGTGTAATCCTATATATCTTTTAATACAAGTGCAACTTAAAAGGGAAATGCCTTTCTTTTCAGTCTATATGTCCTATTCATATATATAAAAATAGACTCTAATTTCTCAGAGGAATCAAAGTTATAACTACTGTTATTACCATTTTCTTTCACTGCTACCTGCGCCTTTTGTAGGCACACTTATAATGTGTCTTTAGAGCATAATGACACCCTTCACAGCCTCCATGTATTGTATTTGCAATACATATGTCCTTTGTCATTTATTATGCACACAGAGTCACTCCTGTTACTGTTAGGAGTGTGCTTTGCTTGCTTAAAAAAAATCCTAAAAAAGTCAAGAATGTCCTATCTGCCCTCCTTGTACTCTTGATGAGACGCATGGCGACACACTGAAAAAAAGCACAGTAAATGAGGGAAAAGTGTATTTTTTTGAATCTCCACATGCACCCTGTCAACACCCAACCCTTTTTTTCCATATCCCCTAATTGGAAATATTGTTTCGGCATAACACATGGAGTGGCCATTGCTGTGGCAACACATGAGGGACGGGCAATGTAATTCTCTATGTTCTAAGTGTGTTTGGATGTCTACTCTCATTGCTAACAGAGCCTGTAAGGTGGATCAACAATGGGCTCATGTGGTTGGAACTATTAATACGATCTCTTTTTAGAGAGACTCGAATCTGAGAGCAACAAATCACTCTGTGGAAAGACTCTTGATGGGCTGCATGGAGATTCAGAAAAACATGCTTTCCTTCATCTAAGTGCCTTTTAAGTATTTTTAAGGTGCAGCTCAATAATAACAGTAAAATTGGAATCCCATCATGATGTTTCCTCGACTGCAGATTTGTCATAATATATTACCAGAGAGTGAAGCCAAGGTAAAACAATGTACCAAACAATATGACTGTCTTTCTATAAACACAGCACCACAAAAGCACCATTAATATAAGTAAAGCAAAGAGTGCTGAAATAAAAAGGTGGATTGTTTGCTGCCTTCAGAATGCATGACTTTGTAAATACTGTACATTACTAAATATATAATCTGTGCTAAAAAGAAACATCATTCGCAAAACAAAAGTAATAATAGTACCACTTTGACTAGAAAAGATTTCAATTAGGTATCCTCTGACTTACAAAGAAATTAATTATACAAAGCTGAAATGTAAAATAAGAGCAGAGTTCTACATACGTAACTGTAAAGTCCTTCGACAATATAATATTACTGAAACTTACTTTATACTACAAATAGTATATCTCAACATATTCCTTTAATAAACCATAAGCAGAAAACATGAGATTATAAAAAAAAAATTACCATCATCTTCCAGTGAGAAAAGTCGCATTTCTTTGTCAATTTCCTCCACTCTCTTTTCATTCTGCATAGCTTCACGATCCATATCAACTATTTGCGTAATGTCCACACCACTTTCCTAAAAATCACGTAAATTAAAATTACAATGACAATAATTATGAGGTTATTATTTCTGTAAAAGAAATTAGGTCAATACAGGTACTAGAGAGGGATTCATGAAAACATATTTCACTATGTGATACCAGTATTTTAATATTACTCTCCACCCTGAGAAGTACGTCAAGATATTATAACCAATGGCTTATTGTAGTAGTGGTAAATGGTATTTCAGTTGTCAGAAAAGGAAGTTATTCAGGACTGAGGGACAGACAAACTCATGATTCATTCCTAGGCTACCCTATCAATGACTGTTCTAATGCAAAGGTAATGTCATACTTCATCTTCAAGTTTACAAGGGGAACCCCTACAGGTCAGTGGTACAGTAATGACATAATTCCTTCAACCCCAGCTTCTTGATAGAAGTTGGAGGAGAGACCTTATGTATTTGTGTTTCTTTTTTGAAGGGGTATTTACCAAACTGTGCTCAAGGTAAAAAGGCCCTATGCTTGTAACTCTTCATTTTCAGGTCAGTTCGTTTTTTATAAAAAAACACCTATCACATATTCCTTTACAACTATGAATGCATTTAGCATTTCCAGTGTTTTCACTTAGTGAGGCCAATTATCAACAGTTCTTTGGTAAAAAGGTATTTCTTTACATCCTAGAGATATTTTCATATGTAGTTTCAAACATATCTCTATATCTACAGTGATCCATATCAAAATATCATGCCCTATTAACTATGATAAAATCATGGACGAATTCAAAATGTTACCAAATCACTCTCCCCTCCTTGCTTCTGGTTACAAAAGGTAGAAAAACTAATCCCTTTGGCTTTTCTTACAAATGGATTTTGTATCTCTGTCACCAGGTTTGCAGCAAGTCCATGAACCTTGTCCAGCATATTATAATGGTTTGTCAAATGAGAATAAGGATGGTGTTGCACTTCATGACTTACGCCTCACATAAATCATGGGAATACTGTATTTCTAAACACTTTTCTTGCCATGTGTCTACAGGCCACCTTTGTGTTCGCTAATAAAACAAAACCTACCTATACTACTCCATTTATATGCATTGCCAGCATATCTGCCATTGGATTGCTCCCCATTGTTAACCTTTCTCCTGTCAGACACTGCGTGTCTGACTCTCTGCTTTCTTTCCTCAAAGTTTTTATTCACTCCAAGATATTTTCATCTTAGTCAGTCTCCTTTGCACGATTGTATCAAATGCCTTTTGATAAGCTAAGAATATGCAAACTCCCAGGCTCTGTCTTTCGGGTAAAATGTGGGAAACCTCATCATAAAATTCCAGAAAGTTTGTTAGTTTATACCAGCATTCTTGGAAGCAATGTTGTCTCATTGACAAAATATAAACGATGAAAAATGTATGTCTTTCTCAAAAGTTTCTCTATAACACAGCACACTATGCTAGTCAATAAAACAGGCCAATAGTGTCGAGCTATGTCTCTCCTCCCCTTTTTAAAGATATGGACAAATTTCTCTTGATACCAAAATCTTGCAATCTCTCCAGATTACAGACATCTTAGATACAATGCAATGTGCTACAGACATTGGTGCAGCAACTTTTGAAGTATATGGGCTATATCATCATCCCTCATGGTTCTATATCCATCTAGCTAGTACAGTGGTAACGCGCTGGCCTCGCATTCGCGAGGTCGACAGATCGGATCCCGCTCAGGACCGAGAGTTTAAGCTGTTTACTGGGAAGGTTACTTGCTGTGGATGGGCACCACAGTGGGGGGGTTGGGGCTTGCCTCGGCTGACGTTCTGAGGAGCATCTCAGATGGATATCGGAACTGAAACACCGGCAAACTTTAACTTTAATTCTATCAATTCTTTATGTACTTCTGTAGTTTAAATATGTTCTCGATTATTGGACCCTGTTCTCTCATCTCTGTAATGTCTGCTACTACAGCTGCCTTGGCCTGATGTATTCTTTCCTTTAATTTTAGTCTTACCAGACACCCCATCATCATTAACATTTGATATCCTTAAGGTAGCTATATTTTTCGGCTTCCTATCATTTTCTCAATAACCCCCAATTTGGATAACTCTGAAATAAAAACTTTTCCTCATGTACTCAGTATATCCTATATCTAACCTTACAGCTTAGTGAAGCAGTTTTTAATTCTTCATGTTCATTCTTTGACGCATCAGGTTGAATGAAGACTTTCTAGTGCACTTGACAGACTCTTAGTTTTATTTTTGCTTCAGTATTTCAAGTGTCCCTATAAAATGCTCCTTAATTAAGTTTCCCTTTTTTTCATCTATGTATTAAGCATTTCGAAGTATGTGACCAATGTGGTAAGAACTACACAATACCCCTAACTTTCTCATAAGATCAGAAACCGCATCCTCTTCATTACATAGTCTCCCTTGCTGTGCTGACTCTTGAGATTTGAAGACGTCTAATATTATCACAAACTTCTCTTCAGAAAGTGCCTGTTTGATCACTCACTCTAAAACAACCTTAATTTTTCTGGCATTGTCTCCCTGCAATCATATGGACCCACAATTTTCAGCACAATATCTATCAAAAACTCCTTTCTTGTCAAATTACTTTTTTCTGCATCAAAGATGAGCTGTGATACTCTCCTGGTTTGTATTCAGCCCTGAAAAATTTTCGGCCTCTTCAATATTCTCCTTCATTTGAACATATCAAGCTGCTATTGAATCTCTATCTGAAGACAGTAAGGCACTAACAATTAACTCATATATCGAGCAAATTTTTGCTGTTACCTTCCAGCTTGGAAATTTTACTCTCCAGATCATTCTTTTCCCCTTCAAGTTTTTAAATTTTTTTTCTTTCAGATAACACTCAACTTTCTGGTATTAGCCTCCTTTCTGGAAATTCTATTCTCAAGTGCTTTCCTTTTCACTTAAAATTTTCTTATTTCTTTATTGTACGTGCTGCTTATTCTCCTATTGGGCACTTACAATGAACTCATGTAAGGTAATGCTAAACTTTCTAGTATAACCCTCCTTCTTGGAAACTCTATTCCCTTGTTTTCTACTCATGTAAGGTAACGCTAAACATTCTGGTTTAATCCTCCTCCTTGAAAATTCTATTTCCTTGCTTTTTTTTTTCTTTCAAGCTTTTATATTCTCTTTCCTACTTGCTGTCTCCTCTCCTCTTGTATCTAATATATCCTTTCCAAATTAATTACATTCTCTCTGAATGTACTATCCTCCTACTCTTCTCTCATTTCTCTCTCAATATTTTGAATTCTATCATCCAATGCACCTTCTCTGAGAGTTCTTGAAAGTGCATTCTTAACTTCATAGCAATTCCCTCTCCTGATGAGACGTCCTTCCCTTACCCCTACAAAGGGTATAAGGAATTTTTCTGAATTTAACAGTAGGCTTTAAGAGGTAGATTTATGCATATTTATGCATATATATATATATATATATATATATATATATATATATATATATATATATATATATATATATATATATATATATATATATATATATATATATATATACTGTACTTACATAATGGCCTTCATCCCCCTTGTTAATGGGGCAAGCAAATCAAAACAAAGAGTAGACCCAAACATCCCATCCTTCATATCTCAGTTCAGGGGTACAGGCCTGCCACATTTTCCCATCGTACAGTTTGCACCATCTACAACATAAGCAGGGAAAAGCTCATCTGCTCCTGGATTCAACAACTGTAGTTAGTCCATGTCACTGTTCCATTTTATAGTAATCCCCCTGCATCCATCCATCCAAGTTTACAGTACTGAGGAGGTGTGGGGAATACTTAGGGCCATGTCATCTATGCACATCCTTTCTTCACCAATCCTTACCTCTTCCCCTCTCTCTTCCATGCTCCAGTGACTGACATTGTTCTTTCCACCCCATCCATTCATTCTTAATATTCCTCTTGGCCTTATTTCACTTACTTCTCTTCTCCCCACTCTCCTTGCTAGTCATTCCTTATTTATTCTTTTCATATGCCAAAACCAACTCAGTGCTTTTTGGTCCAAATTATCCAGATTTCTTCCAATGCCCATTATCTACTTCATATCCACATTTCTCACTTCATTAATTCTTGACACACATATATCAATTCTCAAGAATTGCATCTCTTTTACATTCAATCAGTTTCTTTCATTTTCTCTTTAAAATTTCAAGTCTCTGCTCCATACAAAGCTGTACGTAAGATCCCAAATTAATACAATCTTTGCTTTATAATCAGTCCTAAGTACCTATTTATCCTTACACTTTTCATCCAATCTAGACATTTACTTGTTTTACAACCCCAAACAAGCATGTTAACCCTTTTAACTATCTATACCGTGACTCAACCAATCAGCATTCACTTCACCTTGAAGAGCCAATCATAATGAAGTTTCTGGCCTTACCATCGACCCTACTTCAGCTTACTGTCTTAACCCCACTGCCTTCCCCACTGTCCGAGGCTTTAAATACCCGGTTAAGAACACCGGCGAGGAGAGTACAGTTCCAGTCCAGCGATCATCACGTCATACCAGGAGTATATTCCCCGGCCAAGCTTATACATTTCTTCCACACGGTGCTCCTTGTTTTTTGTATTGTATATTCTTTGTTGCGTATTAGTTTATTGCTCTCCTCCCAGATTCCATTTCACTTCTGATGTCAGTTAAAAGTTATAGTAGTTATCATTATTAATTCCTTGTTTTTGTTAATCTGTAGGTTTATATTAAGGTAATGTATTTTTGTCTGTTTTTGTTAATCTGTAGGTTTATATTAAGGTAATGTGTTTATGTCTGTTTTGTTAATCTGTAGGTTTGTAAAATCTCAGATTATAATTCCTATTGTATTATGTGAAACTGATATTACACAATTGTTATAAATTGTTCACCTCCTTTCCATGCCCTTCATTATTTTGAGTCAGATAAGAGTATTTATCCATTGCCACATGGGTCCCGGCCATAAAAAAACTTGAATTTTGTATTTACCAGTCAGACCTGGGTGTAATATATTGGCGACCTTGCCAGGATCCTTGCTCAAAGTAAAGTAGCTTACATTAACTTCTCCCTTGTTCTCGTATTGTTATCAATTGTATTATGATTTCAGGAGAGTGAACCGTGAATTCTTTAGTTTTTATTTTTTATGTAACAAATTTTTGTTTGTAATTATTGTCTGTATCTTTTGTTATAAGAAGAACAAATCAAAATAACTGTAACTAGTGTGAGATGATCGTTGGTCATTAGTGTATACTCGTTATCTTGCGTGGTAGCCGCAAAAGTAAACACTAACTTGAACGTAGGGTGACGGTAGTTCTCTATACGTTCCTCCAAGACTCGTTAACTTTGTTAACTTAATTAATCTCATGAATCAGTATTGAATGGCTCGTTAGGTTTTTCCAAGAATCGTAAGTTAATTTTTTTGGAGTGCTTTATATTTTCAAGTCTCTTTATTCAAGTATCAATGTTCAACGTACTCTCACAAGTATCCAAGTTCAAAGTACTCTTCTCAAGTACCGGAATACAGTACGTATAATCCCATCACTCAAGCTAGTTTCTAGTATCTCTACCTAACAAGTTGTTAATACTTGAGTGTCGAAGTTTTTGGGTATAGTAAAGCATAGATTCCGGGGTCGTGCTTGACTATCGGTACTGCATTTTCCCAGAGCTTCCTCGCTTCATTTTTCCTAAGTTTTGATTAATAATCATCATGGCTAGTAAAGAATTTGATATATAATTTTTCTTGAAATATCCCGCTTGGGATCAAGTAAGTGACATCAGAAAAGCCAATTGGTTAGAGATTGCTAAACATTATAAAATTGCTCTTCCAACTCACCCCTTAAACGTAACTAAGAAAAAAGTTAAGGAATTTGTTTTGAAACGTTTAATGAAACAAGGTGTTCTTGAAACGTTTAATGAAACAAGGTGTTCTTGAAGAAGTTGCTGAATATGTTTCATTACCTGAGGATACCGAAGAAGATTCTGATCCAGACGAGATTCATAAGTCGATTCAGCAAAAGGAAATTGAAGTAGCTCTTAATGTTAATGCTAATAAGAAAGCTGACAACTCTTCTTCGCTCGAGTTAGAGAAGTATAGACTAGAACTTAAGTATAAATGAGATGTTGAAATAGAAACAAGAAAAATGGAATTAGAAGTAGAACGAGAATTAAAATTGAAAGAGTTGGAACACGTTGGTAAGCATAAGGACATAGAACTATCTATAAAGGAGAAAGAGGTATCTTTCAACTTTGCCACAGTTTCTTTTATGGTACCAACATTTGACGAAGGAGACATTGATGGGTCCTTTAAATTGTTTGAGAAAATCGCCACAAAACAGAAGTGGCCAAAAGAAGAGTGGATGAACATTGTAGGTCCTAAATTGTCAGGAAAGTCTCTGAGAGTCTATAGTAGTTTGGATGATATGGAAGACTATGATTTTGTTAAAACTCAAATACTTCATGCACATTCAATCACACCCGAAGGATATAGGCAGAAATTTAGGAATATGACTAAAGCTAAGTATCAAACCTATGTGGAATTTGCCACCGAGAAAATGCGACAGTTCAAAAAGTGGTTAGAATCCTTAAATGTCACTACATATTCCGAACTCGTGAATGTAATAGTCTTGGAGGAATGGAGGAATAAAATACCATTTCCTATACTTAAACATGTAGAGGAGAGCAATATAACAGAGCTTCTTAAGGTGGCAGAAATGGCAGATGCTCAGGCCTTACGGTTGGAATCCTGGAATGTGCGTGGGGTGGATCGTGGTGCTTTTGTAAAATCTACCTCTTGTGATCCCCAAAGTAGATTGAGTGATGGGCAGAGAGAAAATAAGTCAAATTCAAACCAGCTAGTTTGTGCTTATTGCAAAATAGGACATACCACTGCACAGTGTAAACATCCAGGGTGTCAGTTTTCAAAGAAGGGTTTTACTGCTATAAATTCCTATACTAAACCTGTTGCTTCTAATTCTTACTCCTCTCAGACCAGTATGTTCAATGCATTTACTTTCAAGGGTCATGTTGTGCTTAGCCCGTAGGGACAGTCCATTTTAGTCCATGATACTATTCCTAATCTGAGTCATAAGTTTACAGGAGAGAAGGTTCTACTGTCTGATTTAACATCTCATATGTCATATCCTCTTGTGCGAGTTTATCTTGAGTGCCCACTGTTCAAGTCAAATGTAAAAGTAGCTGTCAAATATGGTAAATTGCCTGTTCAAGGAGTTCAGCTATTATTGGGAAATGATCTTGCTGGAACTCTTACTGTACCTAATATTACTACTGTTGATGATCCTCTTCCAAGCATTCTTGATAAATCTCCTGACCTTTTTCCTTCTTGTGCAATAACAAGGGCTCAAGCTAAACTCGCTGTGTCTAAATCATCAAATACATTGTCATCCTTGCCTTCCCCTAAAGTTCAGGAAGATCTCCTGAAACAGCCATTGTCTAAGGAAGAACTAATACAAGCACAGAATTCTAATCCTTCGTTGGCAGTTGAGACACAGTGTTTCGCTCAAAGTCACCAGAGGCTATTAGATGCCTTATTAGTTAATTTTGTAACTTAACTGTCATTTTTCTAACTAAAAATAATTCCCACTTCTAGACTTTTGCAGATTATGATTATTTGCAATTTATATCTTAGCTTATAGCTAATTTTAAATACAGTGTTGCATCACTTATCGCGGTAGTTCGGTTCTGGGACCCGGCGCGAACCCGGGAATCCGTGGTGTAGAGATCAGCCTATATGTACATAGATATTTTAATGTATTTTTACGTTTACACTGTATAAACCCTCCCTGTACTGTTAAAAAAACACCCTTTACAATAAATAACAGCAAGCAACGTAATTTTTTTATGAAAGTGATAGGAAAACTTACCATGAATGAGGTGATGATGACTTGACATTAATAGGTTCCATATTTTACAATAATTTTTACGTTTACGTAATATAGCGGCCGACATCCACAAACTTTTTTCCTTCTTTCAACATATCTAAGAGTTTCACTTTATCTACAATGGTTAACATTTTCCTTTGTCGCTTAGGCTCACTACAAGAAGCCTTAGAAGATGAAGGATGCTTGGGAGGCATTGCAAAGGTTAAAATATGGGAGTAAAAAAATCACAAGCAAAACATATTAATAATAATAAGCACAACATGAATGGCGCACACGAGTGAGGCGAGACAATGGAAGATGGTGGAAGCCTTTGTCCGAAACGCTGATAGCGGTATCGTATTTTACATGTTGCAATACTGTTAGAATTTATGTTTTTTACTATTTTTTACTGTTATATTATTCTTAAGCTAAGAAATACGTTTTTTTTTATCAATAAAATCATAAACTACTGGAAATATAAATATATATGCTAGCTCACGTAGCTTCAACCCCAATACATTGTACGCTATCGAACACAAGCAAAACGTGAGTTAAACTGAACGAGTCTTTGTCCAAAACACTGATAGCGGTATCGTATTTTACATGTTGCAATACTGTTAGTATTTATGTTTTTTACTATTTTTTACTGTTTTATTATTCTTAGGCTAATAAATACATTTGTTTTATCAATAAAATCATGAAACTACTGGAAATATAAATATATATGCTAGCTCACGTAGCTGCGACCCCAATACATTGTACGCTTTCGAACACTATTTTGTATGATGCAATACTGTGAGTTATACTGTACGTACGTATATAATTCAGTTATTAGTACAATGTATATTAATTTAAAATTCATCTACTTATTTGATGATTGTACAAAATCTATTGTATTTATTCACTGTAATTTGGACCAAATATTCCTTTTGTAAAGATTATACTGTACTTTTCAAAAGAGGTGGTCAATAAACGTATCTATCTATCTATCTACATTTATGTTTTTTACTATTTTTTACTGTTTTATTATTCGTAGGCTGAGAAATATTTTTTTTTTTATCAATTAGATAATGAAATATGTTTTTTTCAATAAACAAAAAATGAAAATACTGAGAATTTTTTTTTTAATATTTTAATATTTTTGCATATACCCATGAAATAAAATAATAATTTATCCAAAAATAAAAACGCGATAAGAGTGAGAAAGCGAACCAGGAAGTGCGAATAACTGGGGTAACACTGTATACCTTATTTACTATTCTTGTACCTGTAGAAAGCATAATCCCGATATAAAGGCTGCTCCTACTATTCCCTCTTTTCAGTGAGCCTATCAGATATGTTTTCTTTATAATTTTCTTATGATACAATAGCTCTTGCTAATAAATTATTATAAAAATTATTTTGCTGATTATCTTGTTATAAATTTGACCTTGCTGTTCTGTCATTAGCCTGTCTAGATATTTTCAGTGGATTCTTTATTATTTGAATACTTAAATTCTGTCTCCTACAACACAAAGAATGTTCTAGAGATTGTTTACCAGTAACCTAATTTTCCATTATTATTCTCGTTTTATTTTATTTGCTTCCACTTGTTGCACTTAAAATACTGTCTCTCTCTTGCATCTCTGCTATAATTGCCTGCCAGAGACCACCACTAAAGTAGCCCTGGAATAAAATAAGAGCCAGTTACTGCTCTAGAAATATATCCTACAGATGACGTCACCAGGAGGGACATTGAAGCGTCCTCATTTGGCGGCCAAACATTCCAGAGGCAGCATCTCGCCTCAGCAGTCAAGCTTATTTCAAACCTTATTTACGTGGCATTTTCACAGGAATTCATCTGGCACAAACAAGGTGAGGGATAGTGTATGGTAAAGCTCGTGGGTCAAGCAAATTGGTTTTTCGAGAATTAGTTACATTCGTTTCTGGCTAAATCCTACGGTTTTTTCTCAGATTCCATTCCCATACAAACGAACTTTTGTAGATTACCTAACTGGAATCTCACTTGCCAAAGTTAATTCCTTAACCTGGAAATTACAGCTGATATACATAGCTAAGAAGTTTCTTTTCATTGAATGTGATAAATAAATATCTCATCCTCTGAAGATTGGTTAGGAGCCCGTAAAAATCTAGCCCTTCTCCTAATAACTTCTAATTTCATTTCACCCCTTTCTATCATTGTAAATAAAGTGCTTTACGTCTAAAACTCGTGAATAAAGCTATTTGCTATATAAATTGCAAATAATTATTCATTTAACTAAAGTGTTTTATGCTATAAACTGCAAATAATTAAAAGGTAATTTTACCCTGTTGGCTTTGCAAATATTTCCTGTTAACCACAATTTAGTGAATGCATAATGTATTTATCTTGCTGATTTTTCATATGTTGGGGATAAAGTGTTTTAAGTTATAAGTTGCAAATACTTCAAAAGGTGGTTTTGCACCCCCTTTTTCATTGCAAACAGTTCTTGATACCCAAAAGTGAATGAATACTGTATTTATCTCGTAGATTCTTCCTTTATCATAAATAGAGTGTTTTACCATATTAATTGCAAATCATTAATAAACATTGCAACTTTTGTGGTTGCCCACAATTTAAGGAATACATACAGTACTGTATTTGTCTTGCTTATTCTTCATTTATTGTGAATAAATTGTTTTCCTTTAATACCAGCAAAAAATTAATGGTTTTGTATGCTCTTATGGTAGCATAAATATTTCTGGTTAGCTGTGGCTAACCAATATATTTTCATCCAGTAGAATAATATTGAAAACTCATTATATGTGTGCTCATGCTTTCAGTTTCCCATTATTAACAGTGTGTCATTTCTGCTTCTGCAATTTCAGTGTCCTCAATTCTACTCTGCCTGTGTGACAGAGGTAATCGTCAAGTTGAGGCCAAAGTCTTGGCATACATCTGTGGTGCCGGGAAACGAAATCGTGCTCACCACCTCAAGGATTCGAGGCAGCATTTCATAAAATTTTATTAAAAAAATTAATTAAATTCTTTTAATGTCATTGCATTGTCAAAATAAAAAGAAAATTGAATTCTGAGTTTCATTTAACCGAGTAGTGGTATACGGGTGGGGTGTTCAAGTACAAATATATGTCCTGTCTGTTTGTGAGCTCTTAACCGAGTTCAGTACTTTGAGTCCCCTTAGTAAAACAGAATCTTGACAACTCTCCATTCCCCCAACAGCAGTGATGCGACATGTTGCTGTAGATCATGAGGATAAAGGCATCCCAAAAGAAATTCAGTCTGATCAGGGTACGAATTTTACAAGTCAAACTATTCAGCAGGTCTTAACTGAGTTGGGAGTCAAACATGTAACTTCATCTGCCTATCACCCACGGCCTCAGGGTGTCTGGAAAGATTTCACCAAACTTTAAAGCAGGTGTTGCAAAAATATTGTTTAGAGAATAGTAACTGTTGGGATGAAGGATTAGATTGGCTACATTTTGCATATAGAGAATCAATCCAAGAGTCTTTAGGAGTATCCCCTTTTGATTCTCCAGGATTGTGTAATTATATGGCCGACCTTTTAGGGGACCCTTAATGGTCCTCAAAGAGAAGTGGTTCTCTAAACCATCTGAACCTATTACAGTCCACAAATACTTGGAAGAACTTCAGAAGAAACTTCATAAAGTAAGAACTTTTGCTCCTGACAATTTAAGTCACAGTCAAGAGAAATCCAAGGACCATTATGATAGGAAAGCCATTCCTAGGAAGCTTGCCCCTGGGGACCAAGTTGTAGTCTTTTCGCCCTCTCCTGGATCTCCCTTAAAAAGGAAATATTCAGGACCATAAGCAATTCAGAAAAAGTTAAGTTCTCTAAACTATGTCATAGCATCACCTAATCGTAGAAAGAAAACACATATGGTTCATGTGAATTTACTCAAACCTTCCTATTCCAGATCACCAGAGGTAGATGTTGGAACTGTTTCTCCAGTTACAGTATGTGTGGCAGACACCAACCCTATGTCTGAGATGGGATTGGATGGTGATAGTCATAGTCATAGATTTTATTGCCAAATATTTAGAATACATACATGTATAAATATATACATTATATTCAGAGGCACTAGCCTGTTGAGCAAGAGTTCCTTGGCAGGCAGTTTAATATACATTTCACATAATTTAAAGTATGACGGCAATAGTTAACAAAAGCTCCAATATAGCAATCTCATACTTATCTTGTAATAAAACAAAACAGTAGCCTGACCTTAACCTGGACTTAATGATACACAATACTGTATTAATTATTAATCAACAGCTGCTTGATTTTGCCTAGTGAGAGTAGCCTACCTGTTGACTTACCCTGTAACCAAGGCTCTCTCTCCAACACCAGTATAATACAGAATCTTAATGAATATTGTGGTGATCTTCATCCAAACCAGAAAGCAGACTTGGTTCAGCTGTTGCATCAGTTTTCCTCTGTTATTTCTGATTCTCCAGGATTGTGTAATTATATCCAACATGACATAAAGTTGATTAGTTCACGTCAAGCCCCTATTAGGCAAGCTCCATATAGATTGCACACCCATAAGAATGACATATGAAGAAAGAAGTAGATTAGCTATTAACTCAAGGATTAGCTGAACCAAGTATGTCTCCCTGGGCATCACCATGTATTTTAGTGCCAAAACCGGATGGATCTTCCCGACTTTGTACTGACTATAGAAAAGTAAATAACGTAACTGTCAAAGACTCTTATCCTCTCCCCTTACTAGAAGACCTTTTAATTACTATTGGAAAATCCCACTTTATTACAACCATTGATCTCACTAAGGGGTATTATCAGATACCTCTTACAGAGAGTGCTAAAGAGATTTCTGCATTTATCACCCAATTTGGTTTTTATCAATATAAAGTGTTAACATTTGGCATGACTAATGCTCCTTCTACTTTTCAAAGGGTCATCAACCAAATCATCCGACGACTGAAAGGAACTGCTGCTTATATGGATGACACTGTCGTCGTAGCAGACTCCTGGGAAGAACATTGCAATCGTTTACAAGCTCTCATGATGCGGCTACAAGCAGCTGGACTTACCATCAATCTAAAGAAATCTGTCTTTGGACATGGGACCATTACTTATCTTGGTCATACCAATGGAAATGGAATGCTCCGTCCTAAGGCAACCAATGTGTCTACCATCCTTGCATTTCCAACCCCTAACACCAGGAAAGAAGTTATGCGCTTTTTAGGTATGGTGGGGTATTATCGCAGGTTCTGTGCCAATTTTACTACAGTGGCTGCACCCTTGACGAACCTCACCAGTTCCAAAGTGCCTTTTAAGTGGACTCCTGATTGTGAAAGGGCTTTACAACATCTGAAACTGTTTTTAACTTCTCAACCTGTTTTAAGAGCTCCAGACTTCAACCTTCCATTCCACCTCCAAATTGACGCTAGTGGTCTTGGAATGGGAGCGGTACTTTTGCAAGCCAACCAACAAACCAATGTACTGCACCCCGTGGCATATTATTCCTGCAAGTTCAAGAAGCATCAACAACCCTATTCCACCATAGAAAAAGAGGCACTGGCTCTCATCCTTGCAATCAAAAAGTTTGAGTGCTATCTTCAGGCTTCGCCTCACTGCGTACAGGTCTTTACCAACCACAACCCACTGGCCTTTATCAACTCGACCAAACTAACCAATCAAAGGATTCTTAGGTGGTCCCTCCTACTTCAGACCAACAATCTTCATGTTCACCATATCAGAAGCACGGAAAATATATTCGCTGATGCCTTATCACGTGGATTTGAGGCGGATGATCCCACCAAATACTGTGAGCTGCTTGTTTGTGGTTGCCTCTCTTCATTACCTCTTTTGGGTTCCCCTACAGAGGTTTTTGGTGTGGGGGTATGTTACAACCCCAAACAAGCTTGTTAACCCTTTTAACTATCTATACCGCGACTCAATCAATCAGCGTTCACTTCACCTCGAACAGCCAATCAAAATTAAGTTTCTGGCCTAACCCTCGACCCTACTCCAGCTTACTGTCTTAACCCCACTGCCTTCCCCACTATCCGAGGCTTTAAATACCCGGTTAAGAACACCGGCGAGGAGAGTACAGTTCCAGTCCAGCGATCATCACGTCATACCAGGAGTATATTCCCCGGCCAAGCTTATACATTTCTTCCACATGGAGCTTCTTGCTTTTTGTATTGTATATTCTTTGTTGTATATTAGTTTATTGCTCTCCTCCCAGATTCCATTTCACTTTTGATGTCAGTTAAAAGTTATAGTAATTATCATTATTAATTCCTTGTTTTTGTTAATCTGTAGGTTTATATTAAGGTAATGTGTTTTTGTCTGTTTTTGTTAATCAGTAGGTTTATATTAAGGTAATGTGTTTATGTCTGTTTTGTTAATCTGTAGGTTTGTAAAATCTCAGATTATTATTCCTATTGTGTTATGTGAAATTGATATTACAATTGTTATAAATTGTTCTACCTTCTTTCCATGCCCTTCATCATTTTGAGTCAGATAAGAGTATTTATCCATTGCCACATGGTCATATATTAGTCCTGGGTCCCGGGCATGAAAAACTTGAAACTGGTATTTACCAGTCAGACCTGGGTGTAATACTTGTTACTCGCCTCTACCTCCACAACTAAAATTCACTGCAACATGCAGTTCTGTATACTTAAAATTCTTAACTTCTTTGAAAGTCTCACAATCAAACTCACGTTCATCTTGCCTCCATCAATACTTCTCATAAAATTTTCTTAGAATCAGTCATTAAAACTGTCACTGACAATTGTTATCCAATTTATTTTCCATAACAGTTGATTCTCACCTATTAATGCTGGACCTCTGCATGCGCTATTACACTTAATTCCTTTGCTAATTCATCCAAATACAGTACAGTACATATTAATCTACCTTGGAAACATCACACAATCCTAGCACAAGCCTACATTCACCTCAAACCAACTATGTACAAACATATGACCATTTCAACATACCTCCTCCACCTCTTCTATACAATTGTAATACACTCCACAACACTTTCCTATCAACTCTACCATATGCTTTCTCCAGGTCCATAAATGCCTAAAAAAATCCTTACCTCTCTCTACATACTTCTCACACACTTGCATTTTCACATACACTTTATCACAGTGGTGTCTTCTTATCCTAAAAGATCAATGCTCTTTCTTGATCACTTTTTCTGTAGAACTCCTGCTTCACTCGATCAACACTCACCTATACTCTTTACCAACCACATTCAACGAGGTAATTTCTCTAAAATTACGAATGAACTCATAATTATTTCCCTATCCATTATATAATGGGACTACACATGAACTCCTCCAATCAATCATGCATTTAACAACCACTATCCATTCCTCTCATATTTCTCCACCTACAGAGTCACTCCACATAGCTTCCACCTAACCTCAGTGCTTTAACATATTTCATTATTTTCAATGACACTTGTACCATCTCTCTTTAACTTGACCGATCATTCTTCTCGTATATCAACAGCATTCTCTTTGCACCTCGCACTGCCAATCACTGCCTCTCAATCATCCCAAACATTCAAAAAAAAATTTTATTACATAAGGCGAGAAAAACTTCAAAGTTCAGGGAGAGGGTTAAGAAGGAAGTTGAAAAAGTTGTACAGCCAGATTTGTCTGGACCGTATACCCCTTTAAAAAATCATGATCCACTGCCAGCTTCCAAAAGTATTTTGGAACACTATCTTACCAAAGACTTAAAAAAAGGCATCAAGCAGAGGTATAATGATTCAGGTTACACTTTTGTAAATGCTTACACTGGTAGAAAACAATGAAGTTACATCTCTGTTGATATTCAGAAGATTCTCAATAAATTCAACTCTGTGGCTATGCTATTCAGAAGATTCTCAATAAATTCAACTCTGTGGCTATGCTGGAAATACAAGAGAGTAAATCTGGTAGGCATCCCATTTCCTCACGCTCCTTAGGGATTGCTTCTTCTTAAAATCTTTCGCAGAGCTGGAAGTAGCTCTTTAGATTACTGTATGGAGCATTTCAATGTTGTCTTCTTGTTTCTTCAGGCTGACAAAGAAGTCAAGATTGCTAAAAGAACCCTCTTTAGACGTAGCTATCTCTATACTGGCTCTCAATGGGGTAAGAGAAAGCCTAATTTCCTTGTTAACTTTGTTATTATCAGCCATGTTTCTGGTTCTTCATTACAACAATTATTCTTTCAGCCTGTCCTTTCTCTATTGCTCATCATGCCATTATTTCTGCTTTATCCTTAGCATCTACTTTTTCCTTAGTTCATGCTTTCTTAGTGCCCTGGCACGATAATGGCGGGCTCAATAAAAAAAATATGCTTACGATAGTGAAAATCTTGGAAGTTACAGCTCATCTGCTATCCTATTCTGAAGATTCTCATCAGGCCTTACTCTGAGGCTACATTGTATATACATCAGTGCAAATTTGGCACCAGAGATATTGGCATCCAATTAAGAGCATCTCCTTAGGGATTATCCCTTCCCGAAGGTCATTGTAGAGCTGTAAGTGGCTTTTTTTAATATTCAGCATTTAAATTTTGACATCTTGGTTCTCCAAGCTGGCAAAAAGTCGAGTGCACCATGGGAAATCCTTTATGAAAGTAACTAACTCACCAATGGCTCTCAGAGAGGAAGAAGATGACTAATTTCCTGGACTCCTGGGAAAAAATTGAACTCAGGGCATAAACTTTTACCATCTTTAAAAAGACAATTCTAGCTTTCATTCTCAAGGGTCAATAAAATGACATTAGTGGAGCCAGGAACACAATGCGATAATCAAAAAGTTTCACATGAAATTGGTTATTCACTACAAAGCCTTGACAATCTTTACAATATTTTATTTCCTTCTTTTCCTTCCTATCATAACAACTAACTCATAAATTTACCTTAACAAAAAACGTTTGATATCCCACTTCAAAGTCTATATCCAACTATATTTCCTTCAAGTCACATTTTGCTAACATTCCCTCAAGCAAAGTAATTTAACAATTAATCCTTCCAACCCACACATTTAAATCACATTACAGTAGTGTGTTATGCTTTTGCAATTTTTTCCCCTTGTTACCCTGAGCTATATTGGTAAGGTATAATAAGTAGCAAACAAAAATAATCAGATGGCAACGAAAATTACTTATATCCTGGACAGACACAGAAAACAAAATTATTTACCTGATAATTATTTCGTGTAGCACCTTCATCTTCAATTCCAAAGACTGGCAACTCATTCAAATCAACTGATTCCTGGTCACTGTCATATGCGAGAGTTGGTGTGTCAAGCTGCATTGTCCTGCAATAAGAAAAACTGTACTAGTACAGTACTATTGAAAAGAATATGTTTTGTGGCTATACTACTGAATATAGAGGAGTAAATGCTACTTATATAGATAAAATAGCTCGGTAACACTTAAAAGTAAAGGAGAAAAACCTATTTCAGCATTCAAGAAAATAGGTCAAACTCAATACACAAGAAATGAAGCAGTATAGCATATACTTTATCAGAGGTTTCTCTCTAACCCAATTGGATACATGCCCATATTCTTTTACTTGTAAAGCTAATACAGTACTGTACAAATAACATCAACTTGAACATCCTGTATATTTAACTTTCAATTACCATACAACTTAGATTTCTTAACATTTATCTAGGTGGGATGTAGAGATACCAAATGAAAACCTTGAAAGCCACAGCCCCTAGCCCTGACAATTTAATCTCAAAGTCTTTAATATATGTTGAGAGACGACAGCTCTTGATTTCGTGTCAGTCTCCTATCCTGTTGAATATACCTGAAAATGTATACTGTATATTTGTTTACTTGCTGAACGCTGAAGCACTTCATCACTTTGGAAACTTCGCAGTTCCAGAATTACAATGCCACAAGTGAAATATGCTTTACTTGTGCAACCAGAGGCTTGTTACTGCATGTAGACTGAGAACCATTCAGCAATCTGCAGCACTGTTCTAAGATAGTACCTTTGTGGGTGGAGTATGGCATCCGTGAAAAATAAACAATCTCAAATCTTTTGCATAGTTTTAATATGAAAAGCATTCTTCATTATGATTTTGTTGATATCATTGTTCCCTAAGCTGGTTGGCTGAACAGCCCATCCCTAAGGAAGGCCACTGCCTATCCCGAGCTTTTGCACAAAACTCACAGGAAGTGTATTTCATGTTAGCGGCATATGTGGTTGTGTGGTGCAGTCTTCCATAATGCATTGCCTGCGTTGCTCTTAATGTCCTCAGCTAGAAAGAGTCTTTGAGGAATGTCTGACGGAGATTTTGTATCAAAGTTTGGTAGTGCTACTATCAATAAGCTTATCCAGTTGACACATGGGAAGGAGGGAATTTCACGCACAACAATGGGAAAATGAAAATAGTGTGCGTAGGAGTTAGAACATAACACTCCCTGGCATCCAGAGAGTTCAGATCAGAAGTTGTTAAAATAGGCAACAACTAAAAAACTAAAATTATTCTTTGGCACCATACGCTATAATATGAGTACTTAACTTCAGACAACTAAGTATGAAATATGGCAAAATGATACACCTTCGCAAATTGTTAATAAAATTCAAAAAAGATAATACACCACTGTTAAAAAAAGGCTTATAGCTTTTTATGTAATTAAGTCCATACAAGTTGATTGAAACACTTTTCTGGTGTCTTGCAGTGACCTGACAGATTTTGAATCTCATTTCTATTAGGAAATCAGTCTTGCAACTTTAATAACAATAGGAATATATTTTAAACATTTTAGTATTGATAAATATTGCCCCTTCCTCAGTGTGCCATGTGTTGCTGCGTCCTCTACTCCTGAGAAATGTGAGGTTGAGATGTCTTTCACCACCTTCAGTTATGGAAGCTGGATATTTCTTAACAGATGGTCTGACCTGGAAGCTGTTATACATATCCAATTCTACTATGTGCTGGCTCTACAGCAAACAATTCCAGGTAGCTATACAAAGGAAATGTGGATAGATTTTACTCCAAAGCAAGCCTTGGACAATACTGAGGCTTTACTGCTCCATGATACTAAACAGGCAGTATTGTGGAGTGAAAATTTTAGTGATATCCAGGCTTCACACAAGCCAATTGGTCCATATTTCAAAGGTGTTCTCAAATGGCCCTACACTGCGCTCTTCAGTACCCTAACTGCAACCACAATCTGAGTGATTATATGTCATTACAAAAATTAATAGTATATTTACAAAGGAAAATTTATAAAAATAATTTTTTGCATGACGGTGTCGACAAGCTTAGATCCAAGTGCTTGGCATTCGAGGCTGCAGCGAGAAACACGGGTGCTTTGGGTTTTTTGCAGCAAACATTCATCCACCCAGGTTGTAACAGCGATTGTCGATGCTGACAAGGACCTATCTGCTGTTGCCACGAGCACCTAACCTAACCTAACCAAGAAATAGCAATATACAAAATTTTTTCCTTTGGTGCTTAATGTTACTAAATGAATGCTACCTTGAAAACTGTAGTAACTTGCTATTTTTTAAGTTAGCTTATGTTAGTATACATTTTCTGAAACTTGCCAAGGTCATATTCACTCAAAACACATAAAAAACTATTGAGAATATATATTTTTCACCTTCAAATTCTCGAATACTAAATTCCACATTTTTACTTTTGCGTGTGTGTGTGTGTGTGTGAGAGAGAGAGAGAGAGAGAGAGAGAGAGAGAGAGAGAGAGAGAGAGAGAGAGAGAGAGAGAGAGAGAGAGAGAGAGAGAGAGAGAGAGAGAGAGAGAGAGAGAATTCACTATATCCTTAAGGATAGTCATTAATGGTTTTCTTTAATATATTCTTTATAGAGAACATCCATATATGGGGGTCTATTATTATTGTATTATTATTATTATTATTATTTTTATTATTTTTGTGGGACAAAGTAAACAATAGCCTAAAGCACTTTTCATTTCTCTCTCTCTCTCTCTCATATTATTATGACTGTATTATTGTTTTTATCATTATTATTGTGATACACTTAGCTGATGCTTGCCCAAAGTGTTTTTCATTTATCTCTCTTCAACCAGTGCTCATGTCTGATAAATACTAAATCTGCTGCACAATATTTTGTCCTCTGCTTCTGCAGTCTGTTATATTGGGGTCCGTTAAATCGAGGGTTGAGTGTATTGACATTGCTTTTATATATTCACATAAGTTAGTGCCCAGTATTACAGCATGTTAAAACAAACCTATGTAAAATATTTTTCTGAGAGGTACCAACTGCCATTTTAGAGGATACTGTATTAACATCTCAAATGAGTATATAGTGTAGAGACATTAATTATGCACATTAGAAGCCATGATCTTGAAGTAATAATGATGTGTGATACTCGAACATGTAATTACTATTCACTATCAAGTTTGGCTTCGTTAGCTTAGGTACCCTATGTGGTGTATGGGGAAAGTCTCTATTTTAGAAAATAATTGTAATGACTACATCTGTAATTGATTTAATTACTGTAGAGTAGTTACTTAATTTGGTATTTCATTTCACTGTTACGCCCATCTCATCAATGACTATTTTATGCTGTTTAAGTAGGGGTGAATATTGAAAAAGCATTTATTGTTTTACTGGACGTCACATTCAAAATCATCGTAAATTACATGTTTTTTGGTTAAGCTAAGTTAGACTGAGTTAGGTTAGGAGTAATTTCCGATGGTTTTGAGGGTCAGAACTATTCTTATCAACTCAGTTATCAATGAAGATAATAAAATCTGAGCTTGGCCTTCATCAACAGCGACCAACTGAAGACTACAGACCTCATCTTCACCCCGACTGCAGAATCAAGACCTATAAAAACTTTCACGTTCCAATTCTTCATCAACTCTCATACGTACCAAACGATAATCGTATTTATAAATATACGTGTACTAAAGTTGTTCTGGTACTGTTCGACCTATGAAAATCCAGCTCACAACGAAACTGAATATATGATGGAATTTTTCATTTATGGGAAGTCACTATCAATTGCAATTCACCTGCATTAACATGTACAAAGTCGAACTGCTTACATAACTTACATCTTGAGGAATATAAATTCACAAAATGCACTACATAAACGTTCAAGAAATGTTTAGTCGAATAAAAATCAAACGATCCTCGGAGTTTACATTGTGTGGGAGAGCCTCGATGAGTAAATCCTTCGTTCATAAGTAAGATGCCATCATATTATACCATAAGAGCTGAAAATATATTTTTTTTTGTTTTACTCTTAAAAATCAGGGAACACCTACAGTTTAGCGGGCCATACCAATGTTCAAAAGGTAACAATAGATGGCGATAGGCTCTGACTAGAGAACTGGCGGATGAACGCACAACAGAAATGGTGACAATAGGCATACGAAACAATTTTTTACTATCTTAACTAAATATACTTACCTAACCTCTTAGCCAGGGGGGATTCGACCCTTGGAACCCCCATCTTACTATCCTAACTAAAAATACTTACCTAACCTTCAGTCAAACTACTTACCTGAGTGGAGGGATGAGGTCGTTGAGCGGCATGGCCCGCTAACCGTAGACTACCCAAAATCAGGGTTAAAAGGCGCATCAAAATAAATAAGGTACAACCAGACTTCGCGTACTGCATAAACTAGAAGAAGATCTAGTGTGGCCATTTTAGCGGTTTTTCCGCTAGATCTGGATATTTTTACCTCAATCTAGCTGGAAGAAAATGAGTTAAGCGGCTAGCGGGAAATTTTAGCTTTGTATGAAAATGTTTAGCGGTTTTATGGATTTTTTTTTTTAAACATGTTATCATCTTATTAATTATATTATTCCAATCCGATTCACAAAAATAAAATTGTAGCATAATTTTCGATACTTGATGCTTGTATTTCTAAGTACCAGTTGCTAAAAAGTTACCAACTAACATACCATACACGTATCACTCATGATTCCTACTCAAGTTTGTTTTGTCCCTGCCAACCAACGACGGGACTCGGGCGATCTGTATAGTGTAATCGGACCCACGCAAGGCAGTCATTGTTGATTGAGGTTGACGACAGTAGTGATAGGACCTGCCTAAGTATCTCTGTTCTCTTTTCCTCCTCTCTCACAAGAGCCAGAGAAAGAAACAAAGATTGTTTTTGTTTTGCTTTGCGTTCCCGTTTTTGTTTTAGTGAAAACAAGTAACTGTGTGTTATATACCCCAAATATTTCTGCCTGCTCTTCTCTCTCTTTTATAAGAATTGGGAAGAAAAAGGGAAATAGAAAGTGTTCAGGTTTCTATTTTGTTTTTATCTCTTTTGTGATAGGTAGTTAAAGCCTCTTCCTACCAGTGAAGTAAATTTCTCCTCCTCCACTCCATCCCTGATCTGAGGTGGAAGTTTCTACAAGGAAAAAACAAACAAACCTAAGTATCTCTGTTTTCTTTTCTTCCTCTCTCACGAGAGCCAAAGAGAGAAACAGAAAGATTGCCTTGTTTTGCTATGTTTTTTTTTTTGTGCTTTTGTGTTGTTTTGTTTAACTGAACACACATTTTTGTGTGTTCCATAATTCTATAGAAAGTGTTCAAATTTCAACTTTGCATTTATATTCTGTTTGCTTTTCCATCTCTTTAGAGAGCTGGGAAGAGAAACAAAAAGACCACTTGGTGCTGAACATACTGTGTGGTGTGT
>JAXCGZ010006193.1:45000-58983 GCA_037179515.1 Halocaridina rubra | reverse complement strand
AGATTGCAATCACTTGCAGTTGCAGGGGAGGCAAAGTATAGCCTCGATTACCAACGTATGGCCATTGTTGGTACCCTGAAGTCATAGGGAACCTTTCTTACAACTGTAGTAGTGACAGAGGTTCAAATTTTCATCCCGAGATCTGCTTCGAAGGTACGTGTGGAGGGCCGTACAGGAAGAGAATCGCTGTGACGTTGCAGGTCTCCTGCGTGGTGGTCTTAGTCAAGATCGGCCGAGGGCGGGACGAGGAAGCCGGGCTGGAAGGATTAGCGGGATGGGCCCAGTCCTTGTCCTTTTTGTTTTGCCTATCCGAGTAACGGAGATATGGGAACAAACCTGGGCCTGCAGCAAGGACGGCGGGGGAGTGAAAACAAAAAGAATCCCCGAGGGAAACCGTGGAATCGCACCTAGCAAGAATTCATGAGCAAGGGACAGAGAAAACGAAGGTCGTCCTGGACAGAGAAATTAAAAGTCGTCCTAGAGAGAGAAATTAAAAAGTCGTCCTGGACAGAGAAATAAAAGTCGTCCTAGAGAGAGAAATTAAAAGACGTCCTGGACAGAGAAATTAAAAAGTCGTCCTGGACAGAGAAATAAAAGTCGTCCTAGAGAGAGAAATTAAAAGTCGTCCTAGACAGAGAAATTAAAAGTCGTCCTGGACAGAGAAATAAAAGTCGTCCTAGAGAGAGAAATTAAAAGTCGTCCTAGAGAGAGAAATTAAAAGTCGTCCTGGACAGAAAAAAATAAAAGTTTTAAACTACTTTAAAAAACCATGTAATCTTGATGAAATCCCAGAAACAAGGAGATCCCCATACAGGTCATAACTGTAGTGAAAAGAGAGGAAAAGAAACACAGAAATATTTTAAAATATTTTAATAATACCTTTAGAAGCCACGTAAACGAGAAAGAAAAATAATCCCTATACATGTCCAAACTTTAGTGAAGAGAGAAAGAAGGGTATTTAAAAATCCCTTATTAGTTAATTAAAATTACCCCCGTATTAGAACTGAAAAAAATGGGAAAGAAAATGTCCCCACCGTCTTTGGTGCTAAAAAAAGACAAAATATTTTTATTTTTATGTTTATTTTTTTTTGTTTTACTAGCTTTAAGATAATTTTAAGCGAAAACTCAGAGTCTCCCTTAGATATAGTTTCGAACAAGTGCCATTGATAAATTGTATGATTTGAACTAAGATTAATAAGTTGTTTTCTGCTTAAATAATATTAGTGTTTTGTTTTAGCATTATTATTATTTGAATTATGATTTAATCTTTAGGTTCATTAAGTTTTTATATTAAGTGGTCTCTGAATAGTAATTGCATATAGATACAGTAAATGTTTTGACTTTACACACAGTAAAACATGTTTTGTTTCAGGAGTAGTTTTTAAGGCTTAATTTTAAGACAAATCAATGCCCCTAATAATGATAGGAATAGAATTTATGAAGGTAAGGTCTCTTATAGAAATTACTGTTGATGTTATGGTCTATATCATTTTAAATGTGTATACATGCCAATACTCTACCTCATTTGTTTGCTAATGTGCTACATAATTCATGATTTTACCGCAATTAACTCAATTTAGTCTTTTAAAGAAACGAGAGAAGTAGATGAATTAATGTTTTGATTTAAACTGACTTTTGATCTTAATTAATGTTTAATATTAGTTTCACACTGGAATTATGTTGTTTAAATATAAGAAAATGTTTGTATTACAGATTCCCAACAAGGAAATAGACCCTGCATGCTCTAGTTGTCTGTAAAAGTACTCTATATATGTTATGTTTGTGTAATTTGTATAGGAATTCTTAGAAAATAGGCTTATATAATTCGGCCCCATTTCTATTGTAAACTAATGTTAGCTAGGATATGTCCAAGAGCTCCCGGAAAATTAGCCCATGCTTCGACTGAAATAAGAGATATTTCAGTTTTGGTTGGGAGGGATGTCGTATGACTTCCGTCATGCTGAAGCCAGTCCGTCATGCTGAAGCCAGAATCTGAAACTTGTAACAGATCTTGAGGGGTAACGGTTGGTCGAGGGCACAGATATTTTATTACAATGTTTGTAGAAAGTGCCAGGGAGATATATGACCGGAACCTGGAGAAGGGCAGGAAAGGCCAGGAAGTTAGCCATTTCCTAAACCACAAGGAACATAAACTTGTGTTTCGTACGTAGGTACATGCCCTGGAGAGATGCCCAATAACTCCTCCCCGGAAGTAGGCGGGATTCCACTTTGAACCTGGCGTTGATTGGCTGGACTAGATCTCACTTGATTTCATTGGCAGAATTGGATGTCGAGCCACGCCCTGCCCCTGGGGGTATTTCAAGAGCCACCCAGGGCAGAGACAGTTAGTTAGAACTTTGCCCGGGGCACGAATAGATCATAGATTGTGATAGTCATAGGGTGGGGGCATTGAGGTGTCGAAGTTGTGTTGTACTCTAGAATAAATATAAGCAAAGGAATTACTGCTTGTCCATTCTTACCTTGTAACCGTCAGGTACTAATAATTATAACATAGTAATTTAACATTACGTAGTAGTGACAAACAGTGAGATAACCCATTCATCTTACAAAGTGTGAATTCAAATGGAAGTCCAAAATTCATACGACATTACCTTCAGTTTTCCTCTGATAAAGCTGTGGAAAAGCTTGGGATTTTCCTTAGCCTTCCTGGTGATGTCCCTCTCATAATCTCTCTCTGTGTGTGTGTGTGTGTGTAGTTTTCATTATACGAAGATAATAATATAGACATCAATCCACACTTAAAAAGGCATAAAGAAAAAAACAATAGATACTCAACAGATGCCCATCAGAACTTTAATGAAGCTCACTTCTTCAATGGGCCTCTTCATAAAGATTTTTGACTGTATGGTAACTGTTCAGTGTTATTCATATATATATATATATATATATATATATATATATATATATATATATATATATATATATATATATATATATATATATGCAAATAGGTTGGAGCTGGGGAATTAATGTTGGATGACCTTCCACACGTCCCGCGGTAAGAGACTGCACATGATGCCATTAGGTTTTTCGCTATCCAATTTTATCTAATCCTATTCAGTCCTAGTTGGCACCTTTCTCCTTATCCTATCCCATCCTATCCATTCCTTTCCTATCTTATCCTATCTCCTCATCCTATCCATTCCTTTCCTATAAATATTTTGTGTCTCCCCCTCTCCTGTGGTGACACCCTGAATGGAGTTGCACTAGATGCCATCACGTTGTCACCTCCTTCTATATGAATCCTATGGATGGATAGCTACATACTAGATAATCCTGAATAGGTAATTTGGCCAACTGTAAAAAGGTGGCCGCCATAGTGCATCGTCTCTGATCTTCGGAGATGTACAGAAAGTGAAAAGTCACAAAGACAACATCTGGTATAAGCTTGAGTTCTTAGACTCAATAAACCAAAGATGGTTGCAATGGGGCAATAAATGAAAAAAAAAAAAACTTTCATAGAAAGGTTGATTGATTGATTGATTGAGAAAAAAAATATTAAAATAAATTTATTTTAAATTTACACTGGATAATAATACGTAATTTTAAGTGTTTTAAAGATAAAAGCTCAGAAAATATTACATCAGATAATTCAAACACAATCATAGAAATACAAATAACCAAAGAATTAATTATGTAATAAGTAAATAAAATAAGAATGAATATATTGTCTTTATGACAAAGAGAAAATTAAAGATAGATAGATAGATAGATAGATAGATAGAGAAAGAGAGAGAGAGAGAGAGAGAGAGAGAGAGAGAGAGAGAGAGAGAGAGAGAGAGAGAGAGAGAGAGAGAGAGAGAGGCTTCTTGAGGACGCCATTATCCTCCTCTTCTGGGAGCAGTGTATCCCTTCCCTCTGTAAGTCTTCTGTAGATAAAACCATTCTACAGTGAAAAAAATAAAGTAATAATTAGGAAAGTATTTCCAGTACTAAAAATGAGATCAAGCACTTTTAAGTGAACCTGGCTAGCTGACGGGTCATTACACCAATAACGGCCATGTAACTTCCTTCCCTCGTTAGTCCTACGTGCAGCAGAATATCCTTAAGAACAGAACCAAAAACTGTAAATCATGCACTTACTCACTATACCTAAATATCAGATAAAACTCTGTAGTCTATCATCAACTAATTTGATCATTAATACACAACCAATTATCAGACAGAACACTAACCTGTCATCAACCAATTTAATCATTTACACACAGTTAAGACAAGGTGAAGTTGCAAAAGCACAAGGAAAATGTTACAGCATAAACCACCAAAGGCAAACAAAGCGCTGAGTAAGAAGAAGCTTTTGATCTGAAAATTGATTGGAGTTTAGGTCGAGGAAAAATGTTAGACTATACATTGTCAGTAAACTGTTAGAGATAGGCTGATGCAAGACGGATATTCGCCTCACGTCATTGTGAACAAAATGTTGTGGAAAAACGGAGTTCTGTTTGTGAAGCAAAAGGGAAATTGAAAGGTGATGGCCAAATGTTCATTTGTATATGTCCAGAGAATGGCTTTTGCTGTAGAAGATCTAGTCAGTAACAATCTTAAGAAATTTTTCACCAACCAGCTAGATTATTAGCAGTAGGTCACGAAAATGTTTCATAAGAGTTTTCAAACATATTCCAGTAATTCCGCTACATACTGTACAGTAGTACTAAGATAATAAGACAATGATTTAAAGAACAATTATCGATTACTTAATCAATATATCTATCTTTACCAGCGATGACGCAATAATAATTTTTCGCTTTTAAGAGCCTCTGCATTATTCGTAGTAAAGAAAAATCTAGCAATTGCAAATGTCCTTGTTCATTCCTTCTTCATTGTTGATTGTCCCTAACTGCTAAAACTTTGGCGCTGTAAATTTACCATAACGTCCAGTTTTCTGTCTGTAGCCGTGTTTGATTATAACAAGTTCTCAATACTTATCTTTTTCATAAATAAAAGCAAATATTCACTGATATTTAGGCCTAATTTTCAGTTTTACATATTACGAAATCTTGTCCTAGACTCAGTGGTTCTTAAGATACTTGCGTGCCCAGAATATTATCCAAGGAACAATGGTCATACGATCAGAAATGCCATTTCATAAAAATAAAAAAATCAATTAACCAGATACTGGCGAACACGGATAGGCAAATATTCACTTCCATATAGGCCTAACTTTCAGTTTTACATATTACGAAATCTTGTCCTAGACTCAGTGGTTCTTGAGATACTTGCGTGCCCATTATATACAAGGAACAATGGTCATACGATCAGAAAGGTTATTTCATAAAAAAACAATACAAAAATCAATTAACCAGATACTGGCGAACACGGATAAGTACTGGCACCTGTTAAGCCCAGTAATGGAGAGTTTTATATAGACGCATCTTATCTAGTTAACCTTTGCCAAGACGCACTTTACACACATATATACTTAACGTTCCTGAGACAACAAGAATTCCTGTGCAGACACTATTCCAAGTCCCTCTTAATCTTTAATGCATACAGTGACACGACAATCGCTTTAGTCAAAATTTCATAGCGTGACACCCTTAGTCTCAAGTTCATATTTTATGCATGCTAGCTTGGTGAGCATTTTCTTTAGCTTCGCAGATGATTGGTTACTATATTCATTACCTCATCTCTTCCTTGCCCTTAACCTTTTTTTTTTTCCTTTGTCTTGGTATTTTTTCGTGCCCGGGCCTTTATTGATGAGGGCAGTTTCTGCCTGTCCCGGTGTCACACTCTTAAAAAAAAAATTGATATAAGATACAGCAACTCATTGGTCCATTTTATTAGCATGTGCTACTAGCTTAGTAGAAGATCCTTTCCCATTTAACTCGTGGGTGACCCAAGCCAAGTGGTGATGAGAATTTGTGGAAACCCTTTAGCCTAGTGAAACGAAGAGGAGTGACCGAGGTATGTTTGGTGCTGGTGAATATGTGCTCTCCGACTCGGCCAACCCGCATACAATTGGGATTACGGCCGCTGGTATATATGTATGTATGTAAGTTTTCGATAAGCAAACAAACAGGAGGTAACAAAGTAATAAAATGCAACATATACACATTATTCATACTGTACAAACACACACAACACAAACACGATTATTTACTTGTTTTTATCATAATTATAATCCCAGTTAAAAACTCTAGTAAAAATGCATATATAAAAACATTTATGGAATTATGTTCGTTTAATATGCTGTTGTAAATACTGTAAGTAGGATTTAAAATACAGAATCATCAGAACAAAAATACAAGATATATGCCAGAATTTGATATGTATTAGTAGATTTTTTTTTTTTGGGGGGGGTGAGTGGGCGTTGATGGCTAGCAGATTCCCAGGTGCGTGGGGGGCAGGTGTGGCAGACGACCATATATGTCCTTCGTCTTATCCCCCAGGTGCGTGGGGGGGGGGCAGGTGTGGCAGACGACCATATATGTCCTTCATCTTATCCCTTAGTGACGACCCCCTGTAGCCAAATATGCTGATTCAGCTGTTTTTTCATGGAAGGAATTCATGATGTTACTGTTACTGCTACATGCTGTTGCCGCTGTTATGCCATAGCTGCTTTTCATGATAGATTCTGTTGTTTCTATTACTCTATAATGGCGTTTTTGATGTTAAGTATTGCTACTGCCAATATTCAATAAAGCTGTATACAACTAGAAATCAGTAAGTCTCCATAGGATATGTTGTCGGATAAGTTTCAGCAGAGAGAGCCAATTTGGTTGGGACACATGGGAAGAAAGGATGAGGATCGACTAGCAAAGCTAGTGTGGAGTAAAGAAGTAATACCAAACCGGGAAAAAACATACTTTGTACACTTTGTGCACATATAAAATGAAGTCCCAATAAGGGCTAGCACGAATTAACAGTTGACATAACTTGGTGAATCAGACTTAATCCTGCAGGGAATTATTCATTATTGAGGCTTGAAAAGATATTTAATTTTATGAATTAATTCCATAATTATCAATGTAAATTTATAATGGTGAATAAATTTACTGGATGATGCTTCAGAATACTGGAATGACTTGCGGAAACCTGGATTTCCAAGGAGATGAATTATTATTTAGATTTTTGAGAACTTCTGCGCTAAATCCTAACGTTTCTGGTGTAGCTGTTGTTGTTGTAGTTAGTGCTGATTTTGATGGGAGATATTGCTCCTATTATTAATGCTAAGTGCTGCTGGTACTGCTCTTTGATAGTGCCTATATTAGAGGTTACACAGTGCTGATATTATTACTGTTGATAGGTACTTAACAGAGCTAAATTTAATGTTCTTGCTCCAGCTGATTGCTATGCTTGGTATTCTACCGAACTGCTGATGCTAATGGAGTTAGATGCAGCTGTTGGTGCTATTTTCTTAGTATTGAATTAGGTGCTGCCTGTTACGACAGCCACTGTTGCTGCTACTCGATAATAATGGTTCATTCTAAAAGCTGCTACTGTTGCTGCTAGCCATTAGTGTAACTCCTCATGCTAGATATTGCTGGTGTTACAGTGCTGCTTTTGGTGCTATATGTAGCTGCTACTGTGTGATAGTGCTAATAATAATAATAATAATAATAATAATAATAATAATAATAATAATAATAATAATAATAATAATAATTATTATTATTATTATTATTATTATTATTTGTATTATTATTATTATTATTATTATTATTATTATTATTATTATTATTATTATTATTATTATTATTATTATTATTATTATTATTTTGATAGCATAACCTGCTGCAGCTTCAGTCTCTGCATGTATGTATATATGCATGTATGTGTGTGTGTGTTTGTGCATGTATGTATGTATGTGAACACACGCACCCATACATACATGCAAGCATGCATACTATCTTCAAAAAGGGAAGGAGGGATACGGCTCTGAACTATAGACCAGTTTCCTTGACCAGCATAGTTTGCAAAGTTATGGGGAAACTACTAAGGACACATCTCTCTCTTCACTTGGAATCCTTCAACTTTTTGTCAGTGAGGCAACATGGCTTCAGAGAAGGTAGATCAACAGTAACAAACTTATTAGAATTTTATGATGAGGTAAGCCAAATCTTAAAGGAAAGAGAGGGCTGGGCAGATTGCATATTCCTAGACTCCCAGAAAGCGTTTGACACTGTTCCACATGGGAGACTTATTAGGAAGCTGCAATCAATGGCTAGAATAGGTGGAAATGTTTTAGAATGGATAAAAACTTACTTAGAAGGAAGGGAACAGAGGGTTAGAGTAAGACACTCAGTGTCTGAATGGAGAAGAGTTAGTAGTGGAGTTCCACATTGTTCAGTTTTAGGGCCACTTTTGTTCCTTGTATATGTAAATGACCTACCAGAGTCTGTAAATTCATTCATGAATATGTTTGCAGATGATGCAAAGATTGTGAAGAAAGTAAAAAAAGTGAACAATGGTAGAGAACTTCAGGAGGATCTAAATAATCTGCATGAGTGGTCAGAAAAGTGGCTAAGGAAATTCAATACTTCAAAATGTAAGGTAATGAGAATGGGTACAAGTGCAAGAAGGCCCAAGCTTGACTACTCGGTGGCTGGAGTACAACTTCAAGCGACAGAAAATGAGAGAGATCTAGGAGTAAACATACTGGCAGATTTGTCTCCAGAAATACATATAAATGGCATAGTAAGGGCAGCATATGCATTCTTATCAAATGTAAGGGTAGCCTTCAGGCACATGGACAAGGAAATGTTCAGAAATATTTATGTAACCTATGTGAGGCCAAAACTCGAATATGCAGCCCCCTTTTGGAATCCGCACTTGAAAAAGCACATAGCTAAGCTTGAAAAAGTTCAAAGACATGCCACGAAACTGGTGCCAGAAATACGCAATCTCAGTTATGATGAGAGGCTGAGGGAATTAGACTTACCATCACTCGAAGCTAGAAGAGTGAGGGGGGATATGGTGACAGTCTTCAAATTCCTTCATGGTTATGATAGAGTGGATAGGGATCGATATTTTGATATGGCTGGCTCTAGAACTAGAGGTCATAGTTTGAAGCTTCGTAAGAAAACTTCTTTGCAGGATGTAAGGAAATACTTTTCAGTGTAAGAGTAGTTGATAATTGGAATTGGCTAAGCGAGGAGGTAGTTAATGCTATCTCAATCCATAGTTTTAAGGACAGGTATGATAAGTATCACCAAGTATAAAATGGAACCGATGAGGAGACGGGAAGATACGAGCTTTGGGCTCTTTCCCGTAAACACAATTAGGTAATCACAATTAGGTAATCACATACATACAGACATACATACAGACAGACAGACAGAAGTTATATTCTACGATCAATACTCACATGAATTTTTCCGTAAAATTCATAATAAATGTATATTCTACTTAGAAAAAGTAAATGGCTTTGTGAGAATACTTCAGAATACTTGTTCTCCGAGGTTCACGACCTACACACTATATTCCACACGATAGGAAGAGGAGTTTTGACACGAAAAAAAAACATGATTTTGTTGAGTAGAATGCGCATGAAAGGAAACTTAAAAGAGGTGAGGGGGAGGAAGAGGAGGAGGAGGAGGAGGAGGAGGAGGAGAAAAAAGGTGTGGAGTAGAGAGAGAGAGAGAGAGAGAGAGAGAGAGAGAGAGAGAGAGAGAGAGAGAGAGAGAGAGAGAGAGAGAGAGAGAGAGAGAATGAAAACTGATGTAAAGAGACTTATAAAAAGTACTGGAGCAAGCGACGATAAAAGTGTCGAACAAGACCAATAAGAAATGGAAAGAAGACAGTCATTCACAAATTTAGAATTGAGCTCTCACTGGATGACATAAGTAAGTTCTTTCTAGGTTTGGAGGTAGAAAAATGGAATTGAAATTTTTCAAGAGGTCTCGAGACCTACATGTCTACTTATAAGTTACTTTTAATAACAGAAGAATAACCATTGTACAAAAATGGAAATAAAATTTTGTCTGTTTGTTTGTTTATTTGTTTGTTTGTTACATTGAACTAAGAAACAAAAACAAGGCTTTGAGAGGAAAAAAAAATATTAGTAATTTTGGCAGTTTTGACAAAGCACTTTAGACTTTATTCTGACTGTAATTAGCAGTAGACTTCTGTAAATACAGGACGAGAGATTGGAGTGAGAGGAGAATTAAGACTGGCACTGAGAGATGAATGAAGACTGGCACTGAGAGATGAATGAAGACTGGCACTGAGAGATGAATAAAGACTGGCACTGAGAGATGAATGAAGACTGGCACTGAGAGGAGAATTAAGACTGGCACTGAGAGATGAATGAAGACTGGCACTGAGAGATGAATGAAGACTAGCACTGAGAGATGACTAAAGACTGGCACTGAGAGATGAATAAAGACTGGCACTGAGAGATGAATGAAGACTGGCACTGAGAGATGAATGAAGACTGACACTGAGAGAGGAATAAAGACTGGCACTGAGCCATGGGAATCAATGCATATACATAGGATAAAGGGACTTGTATGTCAAAAAGGAGACAAAATTTGAGTACATCAGACGATTTCCTTCCATTCAGATACATTCTGAATAAATGTATAATTATACATGTCAAGAAAAAATAAAAGATTTAGACTTATATCCCGAGCATGAGGTAACAATGTGAAAAAT
Organism: Halocaridina rubra; assembly: GCA_037179515.1. Classification (NCBI taxonomy): domain Eukaryota; kingdom Metazoa; phylum Arthropoda; class Malacostraca; order Decapoda; family Atyidae; genus Halocaridina; species Halocaridina rubra. The sequence goes on along the minus strand of JAXCGZ010006193.1, from coordinate 48,366 downwards.
GAAGAAAAATAGACAGGTCGATTGGAGAAGGACAGTGAAATATTAAATTAGACAGGGAGAAGATAAAAGTTAACCCGAGACATAAAACAGAAAAAGGTATTTTAGACTGTCAATGGGAAGAAAACTTTGGGTAGTCACCGTGGCTCAAGTGGTAGCGTCCGCGACTTAGAGGCGTCAGGTCGAGGGATCGAGCCCCGTCACCGTCTGAGGTTAGCATGCACTCAGGGTAACGATTACATCTGCCAAAACAAGTCCTTCGCAAGAAGGTAACCGTCTTAGCCTTGGGTAGAAAAGGGAGTCCGTGACGTAAAACCGGAACAATAGGAAGATATTCAACCCTGAAATTGTTTGGACAAGGGAAACAGAGTGGGCATGGGGTATTAGTGTTAAGGGCAGAAGCATAAGCTAGCGTTAACCGCTTGCCCTCTCCGCACACACTTCCACACCTTGGGCACACTCACACACGTGTCTTGGTTTCTCTCCAGTGTTCACCATTTCTATTCTTATTATAATGACGTACTGTGAAGGATTCCGAGAATAAATTACACTTTTGACTGTGAAAAAGGAAACGCTGTACTGGTAACTGTGATATTCAATACACGAATTTTGGTGATATTAGTGATATATCTAAAAATATGAAAAGTAATATACTTTGTGCCTATCAAAGTATTTATAAGTGAAGATTGTTCTAATTTCTGACTTTAGGTGTGTTATTTTGTTGAGAGTTTTCAAAGTATTTACAAGTGAAGATTGTTCTAATTTCTGATTTTAGGCGTGTTATTATGATGAGAATTTTCAAAGTATTTACAAGTGAAGATTGTTCTAATTTCTGACTTTAGGCGTGTTACTTTGTTGAGAATTTTCAAAGTATTTACAAGTGAAGATTGTTCTAATTTCTGACTTTAGGCGTGTTATTATAATGAGAATTTTCAAAGTATTTACAAATGAAGATTGTTCTAATTTCTGACTTTCGTCGTTATTATGACGAGAATTTTCAAAGCATTTACAAATGAAGATTGTTCTAATTTCTGACTTTAGGCGTGTTATTTTGTTGAGAATTTTCAAAGCATTTACAAGTGAAGATTGTTCTAATTTCTGACTTTAGGGGTGGTATTATGACGAGAATTTTCATTATTTGTGAATAAAATTAGCTTTTTTGAGAACAAACAAGACACAAAATTACAAATACTATTTATTGTCAACGCTTTTACTGACTTTTCTTTGTACGATTTTCATTATTTAAAAAAAAAATTCATTTTGAAATGCTAGATAAAAAATTTCTGAAAGAATTATCTTGTATCAATAAATGATTCAGATAATGTAGCAATAGATCGAAATTTTAATCGCTATAAGTGTAATTTGTGACTTTAAAAAGAATTAAAATTATAACTGAGATTCACTTTGAAAGATTATTTTGAATGCTGTTTATGAGTTTCATAACTCTAAAAAAAAAAAAATACTTGTAAATGCAAAAGCAGTAATTTCTAAAAGCACTCTTGCAACATACGAATATTGAAAGATAATTCTATACAGTATGGAAAAAAATACTGTTTGTGCTAATAACCTTGCTATTGAAGATGTAATTAAGAGTAAATACTGAATTATTTAGAAACACTTACATAAAAGCACTTGAATTTTGCAATAGTAGTTAATATGGATGTAAATATTACGTGAATATAAAGTGGTTTGGTTATAAAGGCTGAAATAACTTATAGAAATTATAAATCAAGTATTAAAACGTGATTTAAAAAAAAAAACACACATTTAAGAAAATATTCACATGGAGGATTAATTCGAAACAGTGTTTACGAAGCAGAACTAAATTAAAAAAGTAAAAAAACAGCTTTATAAAGATAAAAAAAAAAAAAATCTATATAGAAGTGCGTACAGAACCTAGTATTTTGAAGAGGAAATATTAAAAAAAAGGGCCACAATAAGTGTTGCCATTCCAAGAGAAACAAAAATAAAAAGTTGTACAAAAGTGTGTACAGAACCTGGTATTTTGAAGAAGAAATATTAAAAAAAAAAGGCCACAATAAGTGTTGCCATTCCAAGGGAAACAAAAATAAAAATTTGTACAAAAGTGTGTACAGAACCTGGTATTTTGAAGAGGAAATATTAAAAAAAAAGGCCACAATAAGTGTTGCCATTCCAAGAGAAACAAAAATAAAAATTTGTACAAAAGTGTGTACAGAACCTGGTATTTTGAAGAGGAAATATTAAAAAAAAAGGCCACAATAAGTGTTGCCATTCCAAGGGAAACAAAAATAAAAATTTGTACAAAAGTGTGTACAGAACCTGGTATTTTGATGAGGAAATATTAAAAAAAAAGGCCACAATAAGTGTTGCCATTCCAAGGGAAACAAAAATTTGAAAAACAAAATACAAAGAAACTAATTACAAAAAAACAAAACAAAACTTGAGAAATAATTTGTAAAAAAAAAATAATAATAAATTTGAATATGGACTTAAAATCAATACTGAAAAATAAAACGAAGGTTAAAATGTGATAGAAAATGTGAAAGTTTTAATTTCACGTTGAGCAATGCAATACAAAAAGGTGAAAATAATCCTCTTATTCTTGCTCGTGTGGGCGGATCTAAGCCCAGGTGTGGAAGTGAGGTCTTGGGATGGGCGTGAACATGCCGTCACATCCCATTTCACCCAAGAACGCCCACAAACTCCCACAAATTCACATTTAGTTCAGGTTAGGTCTGTGGGAACCAGCAAGAGGCACCGCAGCAGATATACGCACAAACGCAGACGTAAGTATAGAATGCGTAAATAAATAAATGGATGAATAATGGATGAATAAATAAATGGATGAATAAATAAATGGATGAATAAATAAATGGATGAATAAATAAATGGATGAATAAATAAACGGATGAATAAATAAATGGATGACTAAATAAATGGATGAATGAATAAATGGATGAATAAATTAATGGATAAATAAATTAATGGATGAATAAATAAACGGATGAATAAATAAATGGATGAATAAATAAATGGATGAATAAATAAATGAATGGAAAAATAAATGGATGAATAAATAAATGGATGAATAAGTAAATGGATGAATAAATACATGGATGAATAAATAAACAGATTAATTAATCAATTAATAAATTAAATTAATAGATAGTTATGACAATGAGAAAACATACATAGTACGTACATACTTGCTAAGCTAATCAGAGCTAATCCCACAAAAATACACACACATACACACACATACGCACACACACACACACACACAACACTCATTTCATTCAAGCATAAAGGTCAACAAACCGGTTTTCAATTACAAGAATAAGAAATTAGGCATCCATTGCTACCTCTCCCAATAAACAGAAATGAGAT
>JAXCGZ010006193.1:27500-42500 GCA_037179515.1 Halocaridina rubra | reverse complement strand
GTGTCTTTTAGGAAACTCTACTCATAAAAAGATGCGTTTGCTTCTTACAGGGCATCAGGCACCAAGATTATTTGCATCAATGTAAACAACAGAAATTATAAGAAAAATATGAGCTGTTTCACAATCATTTTGGTCAACTATAGTATAAATATGTGTCTGTTAGGAAAATCTACGCATAAAAAAGATACGTTTATTTCTTACAGGGCATCAGGCACCAAGATTAGTTGCATCAATGTAAACAACAGAAATTATAAGAAAAATATGAGCTGTTTCACAATCATTTTGGTCAACTATAGTATAAATATGTGTCTTTTAGGAAAATCTACTCATAAAAAGATGTGTTTGTTTCTTACAGGGCATCAGGCACCAAGATTAGTTGCACCAATGTAAACAACAGACAAACACAAGTTAATTAGCAATCGAAAACTATAAACTTTTAATTAAGAGTTTTCGACACTGATTCATATATATTTTAGTTATCTATTGAATATTCTCATAATCTAGCATAAGACTGATAGCAGAGTCTGGTTCCAAGAATGCATAACTTTTGTACAGAGTAACTGTGTCCTTAACATTGAAAAATACTTTCAAATACTGTACTTACATATTTGGCTTCGACGTACACATTGCCTGGAAAGAAAAAGAAAAATATCAAGATTAAGGGCATGAAAATTTCTTTACTGGAATATACTGGTTTGATAATATATTACTTTATGTTCTTGCTAAGCTTGACATGCTAATATTATCTTCCACTCCCATGTGCTAATTAAATGCGTATGTATAAATTACGGTAAGTGGATGCTCCGTGGTTGAGGAAAAGGGATAAAATGAATTTTCAAGAGTTTTTTTTATTTTTTTTGTTTTGTTCTTTTGTAAAATGGTGTGTTTTATATCATAATCATAGACAAAAGATTCCGTTTTTTTTTTATCGGTTTTACGTCACGGACTCCCTTTTCTACCAAGGGCTAGGACAGTTGCCTTCTGGCGAAGGACTTGTTTTGGCAGATGTAATCTTTACCCTGAGTGCATGCCCTTGCTAACCTCAGACCGTGATGGGGCGCGAACCCTCGACCTGACGCCTCTGAGTCGCGGACGCTACCGCTTGAGCCACGGTGACTACACCTTTATTATAGATAAATATGCCATGGAAAATGTTTATATTCATGACCCCAACGAGTAATATGAATATAGAAAATACTGAGATGTATCAGATAAGATACAAGAAAGTAGACTAAGATGGTATGGTCATGTCGTTAGGAGGGATGAACAGTATGTTGGGAGGAGGGTGATGGAAATGGATATACAGGGTAGGAGAGGGAGGGGGAGACCAAAGCGTAGGTGGATGGATCTACCTGAGGTCTAAAGGTTTGCTGGGTGATGAGGTATGGGACAGTAACATATGGAGAACACTGGCCAGAAACATCGACCCCACATAAAAGTGGGAAAAGATGTAGACGAAGAAGAAGAAGAGAAAACACTGAGAAGATATTTAAAACAACTAGGAAAAAATAATTTAAAATTATCATCTCCTCTCTTACCTGGGGTGAACTAATCTAGAAAATATATCTAAAACAACAACAACAACAACAAAATCATACAAAAAATCATGATAGTAAACAAAACATCATGAGTTTTTTCCTATTGGGATGAGAGATTAAAACTATTTATCGATGCTATTTTCGCTTGATTTTTTCTTTCTAAATCAGATTAGCATTATTTTAATAATAGATATCTGGGAGAAGACTGGATAAGGATATCTAAAGATACAAAAAAAGATGACTGTCTTCTTATTATCTGTTCCTACAGACGCGTGTCGCTCGGGGCGGCATCGGTGCGATACCCACGCTGTCTGCAAGAGTTTCAAGAAATTCCACAGGTGTTCCTGCCGGGATGGTTGGGAAGGGAACGGGAGGACATGCACAGGTAAGTTAATTAATTTTTCTTTAATGATTGTGACACCAGGACAGGTAAAAAAAAAATGAATAAGTTTGCCCTCATCGAGTCTGTGCACGAAGAAAACTTAAAGTAAAAAGGAACAGAGATGGGGATTGTTGTGACTTGTCAAATGTTAGAGGGGAAATAAAATAGTAAAGACTTTGGATATCATATTTTGGGGATAGTTATCAAGTCCATGGAGAATGAAGACACATAATGGAGTATATAGAAACAGTGACCCCACATAAAAGTGGGAAAAGATGTAGACGAAGAAGAAGAAGATATTGATCTACTTAAATGGTTGGAGAACTTTACACAATGGAGTAAAGAAGAGAGTAAATCATATTACTTTTTTTTTACTTACAAAAACGAGGAATTAAATAAATCTTGAGATTTTCAAACGTTATGCGATGTCTCAGTTGACAACATAAAGATGCAAATTTAATGAAAATAACTCAGAAATTCGCATGAAATTGCGAGATAGGATTTAACATAAAATAATGATCCTTTTCGTATACTATAAATACAGAAAAATATAGTGCTGATAGGCTAGATACTTCATATTTCCCCCAAAATAGTTAAGCTATTGGGAGTAGTTTTAAAGCTCTGAATTATTACCAACAGTGGGCAATGAGAGTGAATACTGAACAGGTTTATTCTTAACATTTACCAGATCACAAGTCACGTGATACAAGCTACAGTCACGTGATGATCACACATGCCTTAAATCACCTATTATCTACGGGTCCACCATGACCCAATTCCACCCCTGCGTGCAATGGGTCCACCTTGACCCTTTCCACCCCTGGGTGATAAATCTAAAAAAATAAAATCTTTTATCTCTTTCATCAAAGATGTAGACGAATGTCGACTTCGAAATGGAGGCTGCGTTCACATCTGCACCAACAGCCCTGGAAACTACACTTGTAGCTGTCATCCTGGGTTCGAATCCCATCCTTTGGATCACCACAACTGTCAGGATATCGATGAATGCGCCACTGATAACGGAGGATGTCAACACATGTGTACCAACACAATTGGCTCTTTCACATGTAGCTGCTGGATGGGATATACGCTTTCTGCGGATGGAACTTCTTGTATTGGTATGTTTAAAGGGGGGTTTACACGGTCAAACGGTTCGTAGAACGCGTTTCGACAGACGAGTGTTTGAAGTGATGTTCGAACGTGTGAACGGGGTATTTGGTTGTCGAGCTCGTTTGTCAAACGTGTTCGAAAACCAAATACCCTGTTCACAATTTCGAACATCACTTCAAACACTTGTTTGTCGACCCGCGTTCGACGAACCGCTTGAACGTATGAACGGGGTATTTGGTTGTCGAACACGTTTGTCAAACGTGTTCGACAACCAAATACCCCGTTCACACGTTCGAACATCACTTCAAACACTTGTCTGTCGAACCGCGTTCGACGAACCATTTGACCGTGTAAACCCCCCTTAACACGGTTTACCTAACTTAATTTCAACACGTAGGTACTGGCACCCTACATGGCATAGCGTTCCGTAGGGGGGGGGATCTGACACCTCACCGAAGTCGGTTTTTTCACAGTGTTAATCCCAGGTGGGAGATGTAGTCACCGTGGCTCAAGCGGTAGCGTCCGCGACTCTGAGGCGTCAGGTCGAGGATTCGCGCCCTGTCACGGTCTGAGGTTAGCAAGGGCATGCACTCAGGGTAACGATTACATCTGCCAAAACAAGTCCATCGTAAGAAGGCAACCGTCCTAGCCCTTGGTAAAAAAAGGGAGTCCGTGACGTAAAACCGGAACAATACATAGTGTTAAATGGGTGAGGGGAGTTGCCATTTGATGAAGAGGTGGGGGTAAACCAGCTGCGGTTGTCGGGCCTCATTGTAGAATACCCTTGCCCACCTACCTAGTGGGTGACCCAAGCAGGGTGGAAGGGGGGGGAGACGTGGCAACCCTCTATCCCCAAGGAGCTGAGAGGAGTGGTTGAGGTGTGTATGTGGATCTTGGTGAATGCGCGTTTCTTGGCTCGGCCACCCCCCTTACAAGGGGGAATGAGGCTTATGTCTATGTATGTATGTATATTAATCCCAGGTGGGATGTACCATGAAGTATGATGCCAATAACTTTTAGGAATGGTTAGTTAATTATTCAAGAGTCCAAGTAGAATTGCTCGATGTCTACCAAGTTGGTAGAATTAGAGGACAATCTTTATCAATCTGTTGCATTTTCTATTTAAAGTGGAACCATTATACCGACACAAGTTTTCTTATGATATAAAGACGATATTCTTTTTCATAATTGCAATACAAGGCAATAGAGCTAATAGCTTCCAAAAGACTCTCATATGAATGTTTTTTTCCCTAGTATTAAGTTTAAAACTTTAATGAGGTATGCTAATACAGGTATGTGACACTGAGCGCACACACACACACGACACGACGAAAAAAAAATATATATATATATACACACACACACACACACACACACACACACACACACACACACACATACACACACACACATATTTGAGAATTATATGACACTGCATTTAACCCATCTACATTCATCTTGCAATGCTAATCGTAGAATATAAGAGGCACAAAAGCAAACACGACTTATACGCGAATAATTAGGTAATGCGAGACTCACTGTCCTTATCATGTAAACCGAACAAAGACAGTAAAAAAAATGCACAAACTTATGATAAAAATATTACAATTCGAGACACATAGAGTTACCCGTCATTTTGGCTGACACTAATGACAGAATCACACTGATTTTTAGACAGGTAATGTTTGTTTGTTCCGGTTTTACGTCACGGACTCCCTTTACTACCAAGGGCTAGGACGGTTGCCTTCTTGCCAAGGACTTGTTTTGGCAGATGTAATCCTTACCTTGAGTGCATGCCTCTGCTAACCTCAGACCGTGACGGGGCGCGAACCCTAGACCTGACGCCTCAGAGTCGCGGACGCTACCGCTTGAGCCACGGTGACTACTCTCGATTTTTAGACAGGCAATACAAAATACTATTTCTTCCATTCGGTTAGTACTACTATCTCTACTACTCAACTTCCCTATGAATTAAAGAGTAATAGACACTTAAAATGCAGTATTTTCGACGTTTTGGCAAGGGTATATAAGGTGTAGAATCCTCTGTATTCCATTCCTATTTACTTAGGCCAAACCTATCTTCTTGTTTCAATATGGGTGAGTCATAAAATAAGAGTGCTGTGTCAAGAAACAAACTGCAGAGTCTGTTTAATATGCCATTTCTACAGGAATTTGCTGAGTAATCTTGGCGTTTGGCGCAATCAGACAGTATTGTTATACAAATGCTATTGACTCTTCAGTTAGCTTATACCAAAACGAGGAGAGATGCGTCTTTCTTCTGTACAAAAGCAATTACTGTTTCTCAAAGGAACTGATGCGAACGTGATTTGCACACACACACACACACACACACACACACACACACACACACACACACACACATACACACACGCACGCACGCACGCACACACACACATGTGAGGCCAAAACTCGAATATGCAGCCCCCTTTTGGAATCCGCACTTGAAAAAGCACATAGCTAAGCTTGAAAAAGTTCAAAGACATGCCACGAAACTGGTGCCAGAAATACGCAATCTCAGTTATGATGAGAGGCTGAGGGAATTAGACTTACCATCACTGGAAGCTAGAAGAGTGAGGGGGGGTATGGTGACAGTGTTTAAATTCCTTCATGGTTATGATAGAGTGGATAGGGATCGATATTTTGATATGGCTGGCTCTAGAACTAGAGGTCATAGTTTGAAGCTTGGTAAGAAAACTTGTTTGCAGGATGTAAGGAAATACTTTTTCAGTGTAAGAGTAGTTGATAATTGGAATTGGCTAAGCGAGGAGGTAGTTAATGCTATCTCAATCCATAGTTTTAAGGACAGGTATGATAAGTATCACTAAGTATAAAATGGAAGCGATGAGGAGACGGGAAGATACGAGCTTTGGGCTCTTTCCCGTAAACACAATTAGGTAATCACAATTAGGTAATCTCACACACACACACACACACACACACACACACACACACACACACACACTATCTATCTATCTATCTATCTATATATATATATATATATATATATATATATATATATATATATATATATATATATATATATATATAAATATTGCTCAAACATGGTAAAATATTTACCACCTGTTTTGTACATCACATAAACGATAATTATGTGACGTTCATTGGCCTGAGATCTGGCCATATAAGTCAAAATAAGTCAAATAAAATGAACCAAGCAACAATAAGACACAAACGAGTCCCTCCAGAGAGAGCAATATAACGTGGATTTTGTCAAAGGAAACCTTTATCTCTAGCTTTTATGAATCGTCCATTGTTGGGACTTTATTTCTAGTCTACAGTCTATGTAAACAATGTTAAGGGGGGTTTACACGGTCAAACGGTTCGTCGAACGCGGTTCGACAGACAAGTGTTTGAAGTGATGTTCGAACGTGTAAACGGGGTGTTTGGTTGTCGAACGTGTACGACAACCAAATATCCCGTTCACACGTTCGAACATCACTTCAAACACTTGTCTGTCGAACCGCGTTCGACGAACCGTTTGACCGTGTAAACCCCCCTTTAAACTAAGCTTGGTGTAGTTTCTGTGACGTCAAGGAATCGAATATGGCAGATATTTGGTCACATTTTTTATTTTCTTTGTGTGTGTGTGATTACCTAATTGTTGTGATTACCTAGTTGTGCTTACGGGAAAGAGCCCAAAGCTAGTATCTTCCCGTCTCCTGATCCTTAAAACTATGGATTGAGATAGCATTAACTATACCTCCTCGCTTAGCGAATTCCAATCATCAACTACTCTTACACTGAAAAAGTACTTCCTTACATCTTGCAAAGAAGTATTCTTACGAAGCTTCAAACTATGACCTGTGTGTGTGTGTGTGTGTGAGCGTGTGTCACTTTTATTAGTCAACCTTGGGCTAAAATACTTTATCCTTATTGGTGCTTTTTAGTACTATTGCAAACGAACGTCATAAATACCAGAAAAGACTATCAAAGGGTGGATATATATACAAATATAAATAGACGAAGAAAACAAAGAATTTATAGCTATAATATAATGATAAGAAGAATTAGTAGTCACCGTGGCTCAAGCGGTAGCGTCCGCGACTCTGAGGTGTCAGGTCGAGGGTTCGCGCCCCGTCACGGTCTGAGGTTAGCAAGGGCATGCACTCAGGGTAACGATTACATCTGCCAAAACAAATCCTTCGCAAGAAGGCAACCGTCCTAGCCCTTGGTTGAAAAGGGAGTCCGTGACGTAAAACCGGAACAACATAATGATAATAAGAATTGATGTTGCACTTTATAAAGTAATATAGATCTTAAATCCAATGAATATGAATTCCACGTGGTGTCTCTTACTTTAAGAGAAAATATTCCTCTCAGGTATACATGCCATGATAATATGCAAATTCTCTCTCTCTCTCTCTCTCTCTCTCTCTCTCTCTCTCTCTCTCTCTCTCTCTCTCTCTCTCTCTCTCTCTCTCTCTAAAGAAACGAGATAGAACGCATTGTGTCCAAATCAGCAGGTGTCCCTTCGAGACACCTTAAATGGATAATGAAGCATGAAATACCTGTCTTGCTCTACTCTTTTTGCTCTCTTTTTTTTTACATTTTCATTCATCTCTAATTCTTTTGATGCAATCTTGCTGTTTGGTGGCAGGGAGGGGGGGGGTCCTCTAAAGAGTACTCGCTATTTATATGTTCCAAAATGATATACGGAGCATCGCAATTGTTTTTTTATTTTCTTCTTAACTTCATTACGTGTTTTTTCCAGAAGAATCTGCAACGTGTTCGCCATTAGAATGTGAACAACACTGTTTGGTGGGTGCTGGAGGATCTCCTTCCTGTGGGTGTCGTGAGGGATACGTTCTAGTTCGAGCAACGAGATGTCACCCCACATGTTCCGTATGTATTCCACGTGATGATTTTTTCTCTCGGTCAGATTATGAAATCTCCTTGTGTTAGATATGAATATAATGAATACATGCCTAATTAATACAGTTTTTATACTTGCATGATGACACCATATACTGATATTAGCACGGCGGTCATAGTTTAGGTTGCACACACACACACACACAAACGCACACACACACACACACACATATCATCTTCACTTATTCTGATGACTGTTTAATTGTATTGTACGAAATGTGGAGAAATTCAAGGAGAGCATGTGTTCTCCCTTACACAAGTTAGGATAATAATAATAATAATAATAATAATAATAATAATAATAATAATAATAATAATAATAATAATAATGATAATAATAATACAAATAATAATTATAATAATAATAATAATAAAATTAATAATAATAATAATAATAATAATAATAATAATAATAATAATAACAACAACAATAATAATAATAATAATAATAATAATAATAATAATAATAATAATAATAACAATAATAATAATAATAAAATTAATAATAATAATAATAATAATAATAACAACAACAACAACACATCTTATCATATAATCTGAAAGTTATTTATCATCAAAGTAACTAATTAACGGTATATGCTAATTACCTAAATATCAGCGTTAATGACCAATTTAGAGGTTTCAGTTGTACTAATTACTTCAGACAGAGTACACTAAGCAACTTTTAAGAGTATTCCAGGTAGGTAATGGAGGGTGCCAACATCAGTGCCATCAAACAACGAACGGACCTGCCTGCACTTGTCACTCCAAATATTTACTCGCTGCAGATGGGCAGTCATGTGTCCGTGAGTAGCACTAAAATTAATGGCTATTTTCTTTTTGTTATGTTGTTCTCGATCTTTGATAACTGATTATATCGCAGTTTATATATATATATATATATATATATATATATATATATATATATATATATATATATATATATATATATATATATATATATATATATCTGCCATCACTACACGTGTTTGGTCTGCCATCACCACCATACACATGCTGTGAGTCTCCTGTATCCACTGGCTATCCATGGTGTCAGACATCTACAGTAGACATTGGTCCATACATTTTAAAGGGCAAAACTTCATGAAAACGTTGCAATACTTTTTTCTCGTTAAAGTCTTCATCTCAAAATACACAAACATTTTTTTTCTAGCTTCATGCGCCATAAACAACGGCGGTTGTGAGAAGAGGTGTCACAACACAGCGACAGGTGTGAGATGTTCCTGTCCACAAGGTTTCATGCTTCACAAGGATCTGCGATCTTGTTTAGGTACGAGTATTCTCAGTAGAAATTTTCTATATATTTATCCTCCAGTCTGTACTCTGTCCTTTTATCTTCAATTTTATGTCATTGAAAATAAGCTTAATCATATATTTTGGACAAAAATTATAGCAAGTCGCATTTAGATATCTTGAGCCAGTTACGTGATCTGGGTTCATAAGCATCAGGAAAAAATATCATATTTACTAACTATATGCACAACTGCTGGCTCTTGCCAATTTGCATTGCCTCTAACGGAACTGTATATGTTTCAGTAATAATAATAATAATAATAATAATAATAATAATAATAATAATAATAATAATAATAATAATAATAATAATAGTAATATGAATGATAATAATAATAATTACAATAATAATAATTACAATAAGCATTTAACAATAATAATAATAACAATAATAATAATAATAATATAAATAATAATGATAATAATAATAATAATAATAATAATAATAATAATAATAATAATAATAATAATAATATCAATAATAATAATAATTACAATAAGCATAATAACAATAATAATAATAATAAAATTATAATGATAATAATAAAATAATAATAATAATAATAATAATAATAATAATAATAATAATAATAATAATAATAATAATTACAATAATAATAATAATAATAATAACCATGATAACAATAATAATTGTTTTCACAGAAGGAATATCTTGGCTATCTAGAATAAGACAAGTGTATCTTTCCCAGCAGACCTGGACGAGTGTGAAATAAACAATGGTGGATGCGAACACCTTTGTATCAACAATTATGGCAGTTACGAATGTGTGTGTCCTCCTGGCAACAAACTCAGCCCTGATGAACGATCTTGTAGAGACATTGATGAATGTGCTGTCACTGCCAGTTGCCAACACGTGTGCAACAATTCTCCAGGCTCCTTTACATGCACGTGTAGAGATGGATATGACCTTTTTGCAAGTGCTCTTTGTGGAGGTGAGTAGATAGGGAAATTTCTTGAGGGAAAAATTAAATTCATAATTATCTTCAATTTGTGTCCAGGAATGTGTCAATCTTTTGAAAGTCGACTGAAAGTTGTATGTTGATTGTTGACAATGACTTGTAATACAAAAAAAAAAAAAACACTCATCAATACTTTTTATGCTTCTTCATATTCTACTGCAGACAGGAATGAATGCAGCATCGACAACGGTGGGTGTGAACAAGGGTGTGAGAACACAGAAGGAGCCTTTTATTGCACCTGTAATGCAGGCTACAGGTTGCATCCAAATGGCAGAGACTGTCTGCAGAACGGGAAATGCACACCTCTTAGAAATCCTACAAAAGCAGAGGTTTGTAAAAGTGAATTTAGTTCCTTACCAGGAGCAGACTGCAATTAAATAAAATGTCTGAAGCATTTTGCACTCAAGTCTTAAGTGGCTGAGCACGTCTGAGTTGCAGTTTCTTTATTGTCATTGTCTTGCAATGTATACAACAAGATTAGAAACTGTGCTTAACATGAGTACTAAGGTTACTTGCACCGAACTTGTGTAACTAGTTTAGCTATTGTTCTTAAGATATTAACCCTTTGTATGTACTGCAGTTATGATGATTTCAGCATTGCCTCTCAAATTCACGAATCACTGGCAAAGCAGTTTTTTTTTTAATAGGTTTAATACTCAGTTTTTTCTTTTTTTTTCCACAGGTGTCTTGCTATCATTTGGAGGACTATGAGTACGAAGAGAGATGCACTGTGCGTTGCGAGGCTGGAAGTAGTTTTATAACAGGTCCAAATGACTACTATGTCTATACTTGTAGTGGAAATACAGAATACGAATGGCGACCAGTGCAAACAGAGACACAAGACCAGCTGGAAAATGCTTATGTACTTAACTCTACAATTTTAGCATGTTCAGGTACTTCAATGTTAACAAACTTTTAATATAAATATCAATATTACTGACATATAATTTAAATAGCTTCAAGTAGGTTTTAATTTCCGGTAGGAATTATTGACTTAAGACTGATAATATAATATCGTATTAACTTGTTCCGGTTTTACGTCACGGACTCCCTTTTCTACCAAGGGATAGGACGTTTGTCTTCTTGTGAAGGACTTGTTTTGGTAGATGTAATCGTTACCCTGAGTGCACGCCCTTGCTAACCTCAGACCGTGACGGGGCGCGAACCCTCGACCTGACTCCTTGGAGTCGTGGACGCTACCGCTTGAGCCACGGTGACTACATAATAATAACGTATTAACGTTTATATGAAAATAGACTTGATATTTTTATATTGAACTTTTGCTTCCAGAAAATCATGTTAATCCAGGGTACAAACGACTGGCAATGGTCAAATTTAAGACGAGTTTAGATGAAAACATTTCCCGGAATTCTGCAATTACAAGATTTATTATCGACAGTCTCACAGGTGTGGTTAAAGGGGGGTTTACACGGTCAAACGGTTCGTCGAACGCGGTTCGACAGACAAGTGTTTGAAGTGATGTTCGAACGTGTGAACGGGGTATTTGGTTGTCGAACACGGAACAACCAAATACCCCGTTCACACGTTCGAACATCATTTCAAACACTTGTCTGTCGAACCGCGTTCGACGAACTGTTTGACCGTGTAAACCCCCCTTACTGGAGCATGAATTTATAATTCACAATTAAATATGTCATTGAGGTACTGCCTGAATATACATCCCTCTACGCAATCTTAGAGAGAAAAACTGATGAATAAAATATATTGCATTATATTTTAACGAAAACAATAACTTCTGATTTAAAGCTCTGGAATCTAAAAGAAATTGAAATGTCAAAGTTCCTATAAATATTCCACAAATTTCAAATAATCACTGAGTAAATGTGTAAAAGTCTTTTCTTCTTGTGAGGATGTTGATCATGGTTATGTCTGCAGAGAAGACGAGCCCTTTCTGTACGGACAACTGCCAGCTTAGATTCATCTCTGAAAAACTCATCTCGAGCTGGAGCATATCCCAAAACAATGACACTTTTGATGAGAAATCAGTCGTAAGTCTTAAAATAGGTTATAAGAATCAGTTGATAATTTCTCCATCTCATTACGAGACTCAAAAAAAAACAAAACTAGAAATGTGAGACGGTTTTGCTTTCACAGCTGAATTAAGAATCCTTTACAATCTTTTATAAAAATATGATTATTTTTCACTTCAGCGCACCTTCAAAATTAACAGAATCACTTGATTTTCAGATGAGAACTAAATTTGATATATTAGCCTTCCCCACTTCCCCTAGTCGACGCTGCAGGCGAAAATGCATTCGTAGATACGCTCGACAGATCCTCAAGAACGCAGTTCTTGCCATCAACAAGATTTTAACAGAATGGAGAAGAATAAAAATGTATAAACCACTTCCCGTTTTTCTACATAAATACAGTCATTTATTTGTGATAAGGCTCATTGTATAATAAAGTTTCTAAACTCTTAAAAGAGTGTATAAACACGTTTTTATTGTCAGTAATATCACTGAATACATCTTTTAGTATTTTCTACTATCATAAAGTGAAAACCGATGCATAATACAGGCAATGATACAGGTTTCTTTAGCAATGACAATAATTTTCTTCTTACAAGAGCAGGTCAGACCAACTCTTTGAAGTTATACCCAAAACATTCAAAACGAGACGTAGGATGAAAGAAGCATGTCCAAGAGGATATGTTTTTATTGATACAAAATGTGGTGAGTAATATTATTCAGTTATGTTTTTGTAGACTTCCTATGATATATAAGTTATTGATCAGTGATTTTGTAGCATAAATTCTTAAATAATATATTCCAGATAATAAAAAAAAAATTTTCTTTGCACACTGATTTAACACTATTATAGTATCTTCATATTCAATATCCATTTGGCAGTGGCTTGCAGTGTTGGTTCGTACCATGATCTTGAAAGTGATCTTTGCTTGGCATGCCCAGCTGGAAAGTACCAGTTCCAGGAAGGGTCAACGGAGTGTCTGTATTGTCCTGCATTATCCTCATCAGGGCCTTACAAACCAGGTGCAAAGGATATCTCAGAGTGCTCAGGTAAAATGTTATTTCCTCTTCAGGGCCTTACAAAGCAGGTGCATGGGATATCTCAGAGTGCTCAGGTAAAATGCTATTTCCTCATCAGGGCCTTACAAACCAGGTGCAAGGGATATCTCAGCATGCTCAGGTAAAATGTTATTTCCTCGTCAGGGCCATACAAACCAGGTGCAAGGGATATCTCAGAGTGCTCAGGTAAAATGCTATTTCCTCATCAGGGCCTTACAAACCAGGTGCAAGGGATATCTCAGACTTCAAAGGTAAAATGTCATTTTCAAATCCAGATGAATCTCTTGAGTGCATTTTGTAAAGTCTATCCTTAAATATGTTGATCCAAAAGTTTAAGGGTTTTTAATTTATATTTTTCAGACAAATTCATTTCAAATCTTTCTCATCTGAATAATAAACATTACATTTTGTTCAGTGAAGACATAAGGCGATGTTTTCTGATTTTTTAATAAGATCACAGAGGAGGCTTATGATGATGTATTTCATATGACTGTCAGTGATGATTTTGAACAGAATAAAAAAATAATGAATCAATTCTGAAAACATATCCTCGCACTTTCAAGTAGTATGAAAGATGCTACCTGTCAAATGTTATTAGACACTTTTATATATGCCTTCCTGAGCAAAAATGACTATGTAATTTCAGATGCTTGCCCTGCTGGATATTGGAGTGTTGATGGTTTCAGCCCATGTTTTCCATGCGCCCCTGGGACTTATCAGGCAAACAGGGGCAGGGTTAAGTGCTTTCCATGTCCAGAGGGACATAGTGCACCATCAGGTTCCACTTCATTCTTCCAGTGTTTAAGCACAAGTAGGTGGCGCATTACTGAAGATTAATGTATACATATAGGAAGTAATACTTGAGATCCATACATAGTACTCTGTTGCCTTAAGTATGAGATACAGATTCACATCTTTATGTAATAAATCAATTTACTATCTATCGATCTATATAATTAAGACATCCTTATATTAATCTATATTATAATCTCGCATCAGGTGAAATGTGCAAGGCAGGGCAATTCTTTAATACCAGTGAGGGAATATGTCAAGAATGTGCTACTGGCTACTATCAACCAAATGCAGGCGCTTCCTCGTGTATCAAGTGCCCTGGAAATTCCACCACAGATTTTACTGAATCATCTTCAGTTGATCACTGCAAAAGTAAGTCTTACCTATTTTATCTGAGTCGTTAGATTCCATTTAATATATTTTCATTGAAGACTATGAACTTTCAGTTACTTAACTTTGAACTCCTCTTTTGCAAAGGACTTGAGTGCGGAGGTTTTGTAGGTGAACTTGGAGGTTTCTTTGAGAGTCCAAACTACCCAGGTGACTATCCTAACAATGCTAGATGTACCTGGACTGTTAAACCCGGTCAGGGAAGAAGAGTTTTAGTCGTTGTACCAGAAATACATCTCAGCTCTGACCAGTGTGGCGATTATCTCATCATCAGAAAATCGAGTAAGAGTTGTATCTTTTGTCGTATTGCCATCTACAGTAATCTGACTAGTGTAATCTTTAAGTAGCTGAACATGTCTTGAACATGAAAGTAATCCTCTATAAAATGGGATCTTATTAATGGAGTACAAAGTAATACGTAATTGCCTGACGAGTTTATTGCTTTATCTTTCACTTGATAATAATAAACCTTTATTTCCATTACAATACAATGGGTATTCGTCAGCCGGGGCAAGCCCCAATTCCCCACT
>JAXCGZ010006193.1:0-22500 GCA_037179515.1 Halocaridina rubra | reverse complement strand
GTGACGGGGCGCGAACCCTCGACCTGCCAACACAGTCGCGGATGCTACCATTTAGCGTTGTGTTATTTAGCGTGGTTATTCCAAGAGTCGTGATTCAAGTTCAAAATTTCCTCTATGGACGTCAAATGCTGAATCAAATGATGTTATTTGGAATGTGTACTGCCATGCATATTGCTGAGTGCCCCACTTCGGATTAAAAGACAAAATATAATATCCTTTCATGCAATATTTGATAGGAGGGGAAACCTGATTCTGACTTAGAATTTGTGAGGTACAGTATATGCCATTGCCTGGGGATATTCTTGGGTGGATAAGCAATAGACAAACTCAATGTTAAAGATATATATCTTGAAACTCCAAGAAGCTTTTCAATTCATTACCTCTCTGGTATAGTTGGAAAAGTTATGTTTGCAAATCATTAGAAACTCTGAGGAATATTCTGGATTTACCTAAGTTATGTAATTGATGTTATTTACTGGATTTTGCAAGTTCCCTTTACCATGTGAAATGTGATACCTATCTTCAAAAAGGGAAGGAGGGATACGGCTCTGAACTATAGACCAGTTTCCTTGACCAGCATAGTTTGCAAAGTTATGGAGACACTACTAAGGAAACATATCTCTCATCACTTGGAATCCTTCAACTTTTTGTCAGTGAGGCAACATGGCTTCAGAGAAGGTAGATCAACAGTAACAAACTTATTAAAATTTTATGATGAGGTAAGCCAAATCTTACAGGAAAGAGAGGGCTGGGCAGATTGCATATTCCTAGACTTCCAGAAAGCGTTTGACACTGTTCCACATGGGAGACTTATTAGGAAGCTGCAATCAATGGCTAGAATAGGTGGAAATGTTTTGGAATGGATAAAAACTTACTTAGAAGGAAGGGAACAGAGGGTTAGAGTAAGACACTCAGTGTCTGAATGGAGAAGAGTTAGTAGTGGAGTTCCACAGGGTTCAGTTTTAGGGCCACTTTTGTTCCTTGTATATGTAAATGACCTACCAGAGTCTGTAAATTCATTCATGAATATGTTTGCAGATGATGCAAAGATTGTGAAGAAAGTAAAAAACGAGAACAATGGTAGAGAACTTCAGGAGGATCTAAATAATCTGCATGAGTGGTCAGAAAAGTGGCTAATGAAATTCAATACTTCAAAATGTAAGGTAATGAGAATGGGTACAAGTGCAAGAAGGCCCAAGCTTGACTACTCGGTGGCTGGAGTACAACTTCAAGAGACAGAAAATGAGAGAGATCTAGGAGTAAACATACTGACAGATTTGTCTCCAGAAATACATATAAATGGCATAGTAAGGGCAGCATATGCATTCTTATCAAATGTAAGGGTAGCCTTCAGGCACATGGACAAGGAAATGTTCAGAAATATTTATGTAACCTATGTGAGGCCAAAACTCGAATATGCAGCCCCCTTTTGGAATCCGCACTTGAAAAAGCACATAGCTAAGCTTGAAAAAGTTCAAAGACATGCCACGAAACTGGTGCCAGAAATACGCAATCTCAGTTATGATGAGAGGCTGAGGGAATTAGACTTACCATCACTCGAAGCTAGAAGAGTGAGGGGGGATATGGTGACAGTCTTTAAATTCCTTCATGGTTATGATAGAGTGGATAGGGATCGATATTTTGATATGGCTGGCTCTAGAACTAGAGGTCATAGTTTGAAGCTTCGTAAGAAAACTTTTTCGCAGGATGTAAGGAAATACTTTTTCAGTGTAAGAGTAGTTGATAATTGGAATTGGCTAAGCGAAGAGGTAGTTAATGCTATCTCAATCCATAGTTTTAAGGACAGGTATGATAAGTATGACGAAGTCTAAAATGGAACCGATGAGGAGACGGGAAGATACGAGCTTTGGGCTCCTTCCCGTAAACACAATTAGGTAATCACAAGCTGGTAAAAGTTTAGGTAAACTCTGGTTGGTTTCATTTTCATATTTATATAGTATAACTAAACTAGGAAATGATTTGTCATCACATAAGGAGAGAGAGAGGTTTTAATTTCTTTAAAGAGGAAATTGCAGTTTTAAGATGAAATTTACCAAAAAGCTATGCCTACATCTCTCCACAGATAGCAAGTCCAGCTAAAGCCTCAGTTCAAAACCACATTTATCATTGCTAGAAATCCAAATCAGCTATTTTAAAGTAAATGAATATATAAATAAATATCCCAAGACGACTAAAAACTGAATATTATTGCGTAGTCACCATGGCTCAAGCAGTAGCGTCCACGACTAGCCTCCTGGCTAGTACAGTGGTAACGCGCTGGCCTCGCATTCGTGAGGTCGAGGGATCGCGCCTCGTCCAAGCAAGAGAGTTTAAGCTGTTTACTGGGGAGGTTACTGCTGTGACTGGGCACCACAGTGGGGGGTTGGGGGCCTGTGTCGGCTGGCGATCCACCCTATGTCCTCCATGACCCGTTCCATCCGTCCGTGGGTGGAGAATCTAAAAAATAATCCGCGACTTAGAGGCGTCAAGTCGAGAGTTCGCGCCCCGTCACGGTCTGAGGTTAGCAAGGGCATGCACTCAAGGTAACGAATACAGCTGCCAAAACAAGTCCTTCGTAAGAAGGCAACCGTCCTAGCCCTTGGTAGAAAAGGGAGTCCGTGACGTAAAACCGGAACAACTAAAAATTATTATTCACTTCCTAAATCGCCCCTGAACACTTCTAGGGTCTTAGACAACTCCCAGACCTTAAAACCACCACCAAACCTGTTGAATGGCACTTGCAAATGCCAAGATTTCCCATTTGGCACTCTGAAGTTGGTGGAGAGCAATTTCCCCCCTTTCATGGTTATTATAGTGAGAATAAAAGGGGGGGGGAGGCACTGTTTAGGACCCTGGCTCAATTTTATGATCATCCATACCCTACCATTTTTAGGTTTATAATCCAGGAATTTGTTTCTGTAATTATTATTATTATTATTATTATTATTATTATTATTATTATTATTATATTATTATTATTATTATTATTATTATTATTATTATTATTTATTGTTTCTGTATAACATGGTAAATAGAAAACAGTACAATAACATTTACTGTATGGGCTATTAGTACATTAGATAAACACATGATAATGCAATACATTACAGTGAACTGCAGTATATTACAGGATATTGTAGATCTTTTTTGTCTTCATCCTTTCATACTTTAATATGGGGCTGCTAAATATGACCAGTCTTCTCTAACCATTTATAATGAACACATCACCATCTGCTAATCTGTTTGCCATTATATCTTGTTTTATAGTCATTCCACCTCCTTGTGGTCTCATTTTTTCTGCTCTCTTGTCCCTTCATATTCTTGTGTTCATGTCCTTTTTTCTTTCTAATATGATCTTGCCACTTCAACTTTCTCTTGTGTTATCTTAAATAATGTTCCTTCTCTGTTTTTCCCTAATTTACGTATTCCTGATTTCATCTTATTTGTTACTCAGCACATCCATCACACTGATCATAGTATTCTCACTTCTGAAATATCTGTAGTAACTTGGAAAGTAAACAAGTTGTTTCTTTCCAGTTAATCTTCTAGTTTTCCTATAATAATAATTTAGTTTGTTAATTTCTATGCATAAATATGCTTAACATTCTATACTATATATACCTAAATAGATAAATACAATATTGTACCGCATTTTCTATAGACAGTATTAAGAAATTGTAAAAAGAAGTACGAGTTGAGGGAACCTCGTTTTACACGTTCAGAGTTGGGTGCAGAATTTTGTGTTACTGATATGTTATCGGATTTCCCGGTCTTGAATATCTACTACATTTAAGGGAAGTTATTTCTCTGATTTTGTTTAATAGGTCCTATTTATATGTACTAATATTTACTAAACTTGGTGTCTAGGAATTTGTTGTTATTTTGGTTCTTCCGGTTAAATCTGTTGCTAACCTATTTGCCAGTACCTAACCATTTACTCCACGGTATTATATGGTAATTTGGGAAGTTGGATATTTCTAAGCTAGGCTGATTATTTATGAGATGCATGATTACATATGTTTTCCCTTGGGATTACAACAATATCCAATTCTTATTCACGCCCTCTCTTCCCCACAAAACGCTACACAGGTGTTCTTATTGTTTCATTAGGAGAGGTTATAGAAACTTATACAGATTGGAGCAGTAATTAGCTTTATATTCTCACAGAGGATTATTAGATTAAAGTTGAAGATTTAGCATTAGGGAAAAAGCATCCCCTGTCTGTACAGAGAAGACTTTTCAGATCTCCACTGCTTCACAGACACCAAACAAGATGTAATTGTTGTCAACATCAGAAAGCATTCCGTGATAGGCTGCCATGTAGTATTGGCCTGGAAGGTTGTTAGGTTCCCCAGGGTACCAATCCAGATTAGGAATGTAAACTTGTCCATCCATATCCAACCAAGGGTCAGAAACTGTGAGTCGATAAATCCCAATCCAGTAATGAAACACATTGAATAACACCCTGTAAAATAGGCTGGCAGTCATGTGAGGAGGGATGTGTAGGCGACCTCCTTGGCTGAAACATGATGCATTGACACTTGTCCAGTATCCAGAGTTAACAGTTTTGAAGACTCGATGACCAAAGGGGGTTGTGCTCACATAGGTTCTAAGAGTTATGGGTGCCGCCCCTGTTGGGAACGTGGTCGTTAAGGGATCGAGTAAACTGCAACTCTGAAGACTTGTGTCCCATGTGAAGACGTAACACTTTGGGTAACTACTACATGCTCCGGCACACCTTATAATAGGAAAAAGTCCTTAGAAAAATAATAAGAATAATAATGATTTGCAGAGATTTTTCTTATATTTGCAGTTTTTGGTAAGTTTACATATTGGAAAGGCTCAGTACCATATATTTACTCATGGTTATCCAACTTATATTTGTCAAGATCCAGCATACATTTACTGATTGTTCACATTTGTAGGCTGTTAATAATATCAACTAAATAGCAGTATTAAGCTTACAGTAGCTTTGGGTAAATGGGCTTACAATTGCCGACCCCATATACTTACATTGATAAAGGCTTAAAGAATATTTGCAGATGGGTACAGGCCTACAGTTGCAGATATAGTCATTAAGATTACTTTGTAAGATAATTAATCTTGCTTTATTAGTGAATTAAGCTTACGTTATCACAGAATAAGCACCGACTTCAGCATAAGATCCAGTAATTTTTGTATTGCCATCAAACAAAATTTTATATGTGACTGAGCTCTCTTCTGAGGACATGACAGCTTTCTCTCCTACAAGCATTATTACCACCGACCACCACATCTTAGGTGCCATCGTGACCTGAAGAGAGGGAGAAATATAAATAAGTCTTCAATTGCAGAGTAGCCACAATTGTAAGTAAATAGAGTTATAATTCTTTTCTTCTTCTGTAGGTGAATTTATCCTGTAAACTTAATTTATGCTCATTATATATATTGACATATTAACCTGGTAAATAATATTAAGCTAATCTAACCGAACTGGCTCTAAGATCACTACTACTGGGAAATATTTCCATTAAGAACATTTCAAAGCCAGGTCCAGGTTCGAATCTCATAACTGGGAGGTAAAAGTTTGGGATTATTTTGATTAATGATTGCAGACTAATGCTCATACCGAGAAGAGGAATCAAATGTGTGTTTTAGTCTCTAGTGCAGTGTTTCTCAACTCTGAGGAGCACTTAATATATCAATAAGATAAAATTAGCCGTAAAATTGTAAAACAGGAAAATTATATAAAAAAAAAGGCTCTAGAAATAAGCACGCATATCTAAGACAATACAATATATTATATCAAATATGCTTGTGTGAGACCTGTACTTGATGTGCTATGGCAATTTTTTTTCATATTAGGCATTACATGTGATAAGCATACTCTCATTTCCTCGTCAATATATCTAATATTTGATCTAATTTTACATGTAATGTTGGTAAATGAAGGAAATCCTAATTCACAGAGGTACGGTGTGGAGGACTGCAATAAAATATTTATGGCTTTACGAGCTATTGAAGGATACTCTTCTTTGATGGAAATCCAAAACTGATGAATGGGCATCTCTCTATGCTTGATTTTTAAGATGTCCCTCGCGGTACTTAGGTTAAAGTATTACCGCAGATTCCTGTACTCAAATGTCATTATAGCTGCTTCTCACATGCTTTAGGACGGGTTGTTCTAAGATTATATATCAACCATTCACACGAGAGAGAGAGAGAGAGAGAGAGAGAGAGAGAGAGAGAGAGAGAGAGAGAGAGAGTGACTGATTTAAATCCCTTGAGGAAGGGAAAAGGGAAAGAATAATCCATTCCTTTTTAAAGATTAAGGAAATGAGCATCCAGTTTAAAACATCAAACGACAAAGACTTGAGTTAGACATGGGAGCCACGTGCCTATCCGTATTTTTTAGAAATACACATTTTTTATAAAAAAAAAAATCATAAATCACTCATACATTAACTTGGGGCGCACCTGGCTACCTTTCAGGGTGCACCAGTGCGCCTGGGCGCACCGGTAGAGAAACGCTCTCTAGTGGGCCGTTAGTGGCAAAACTTCATAGGTAAGAGATACTATGGGTCCTCCATGACCCGCTCCACCCGTCCGTGGGTGAAGAATCTAAAACAATAAAACATTTATAGGTAAGAGATGCACTAATCCCCTCTGTAAGTCTGAAACATTTGTAGAACTTTCAGTTTACTCTATTCTATGACCAATGTGGCTAAGCAAATTAAGTGTGGACTCCTGTTTTACAGGTTATGGGTTCTTATTCTGATAGTTTTATGGTCTTTTTTGTTGTTGTTGTTTAATGTGTCTTTGTTAATCCCAATTCAACACAAACAAGTTAGAGTTTTGAAAGTAAAACTTGATGCCCTCCCTACGTCTTGTGGTGGGTAGAACATAGGTTTGTCACTTCCTGACCCAAGTGCTCTGCCAATGAGCTA
This sequence comes from Halocaridina rubra, assembly GCA_037179515.1. Lineage (NCBI taxonomy): Eukaryota > Metazoa > Arthropoda > Malacostraca > Decapoda > Atyidae > Halocaridina > Halocaridina rubra. The sequence goes on along the minus strand of JAXCGZ010006193.1, from coordinate 15,574 downwards.
ACGCGGCCCCCTCTTTACAGTTACTTAAAATCTATAAAGGTCTTATCCGTCCCTGCTTAGAATACTGCTCGCACATTTGGGGTGCTTCTTCTTATACTTATCTCCTTGATAGGGTTGAATCTAAGGCAGTCAGTCTCATGTACAACCCTTCTAATCTGGATTCTCTTTCTCTTCGCCTTAAGGTATCATCCCTTTTTCTTTTCTATCACTACAACTTCCATCGGTGCTCTAATAAGTTAGCACAGTGATTCCCAACTGGGGTTCTGCCGACCATCATCAGGGGCTTCGCGAGAAACCGTAAAATAATCATGTGCTATTACAAAATCACAGTTATCTTAATTCATAATTCCAGCTCAACAAGAAATTATTGACTTATTAGTGTGAACTCTCATGTGATGTAATTGTAGAATTCATATGGATTATATTGCTCAAAAACTTTTCTTTAAAAAATAATATACATTTTAGTATGCTATATATAGGGGATCCTTGGCATATAAAAAATTATTACAAGGGTTCCTCCAAGGTTTAAAGGTTGGGAATCACTGCGTTAGCGAGTTGCAACCCTCCCCCATTGACGAGGCCACGTAACACTCATCAAGTAGCCTCGTCTCACAGGTACTGTGTGGATATTTGTAGCTTGTGGATTGGTCGGTGCAGTGACTGCTTCATTCCCTCTGCCTCAAGACTCTGGAACTCTCTTCCCCCTTTTGTCTTTCCTAATTATTATAACCTGTCTTCCTTCAAAAAGCAGATCTATCGTCATCTCTGTAGTGTAGTGGACTAAGCTGTGTTGCTCTAGAGTTCACAAGTATGATTCCCGACCAGGAACGGACATTATTTGATAATAATAATAATAATAATAATAATAATAATAATAATAATAATAATAATAATAATAATAACAACAATAATGATAATAATAACTAAAATAATGATTAAAATAATAATAACAATAATAATAATAATAATAATAATAATAATAATAATAATAATAATAATAATAATAATAATAATAATGGAAGTAATTATAGTAATACTTATATGAAGTTCCTTGCGCACTGTCTTTAGCGTGAATGAGACCTAAGAAAGTATTTGCTGTATGATATTGATCCCAGTGCAATATGAGTTTTCTGTGCACATGCGTTTTAAACCACATTGTAGAGACATGACATCTTTTTTAACTATTTACTTTTTTGTTCTGTTTCGATGGCATGGAGACTCGGTTGCTACACTAAGTAATTGTTATGCTAGTTTGGATGATCTTAAATAACAATACTTGAGGTGCCCCTCAAATAGCATACTTGGAATTGGGACGAAGATGAATGCCTCACTTTTCTTTGTAATAATTACAACATTGAAAAGTACCTGAGGTATGTTACAAAGATCTTGGGTGGGATTAGTCAAAGATGTATGACTTGCTTTCAGAGAAGTAAGAACACTTGGGGTACTCTCCGAAGAGCTTGGTTGGAAATTAGGAGAAAGGCGGATGCCTTATTTGGCACTGAAATAAGATTACTTGAAGTACTTACCAAACAAGCTGTTTGGAAAATGGATGAAGATGAATGTTTCATTGCCCATACTGAAATGAGAATACCTGTGATACTTTTCAAAGATCTTGGGTGGAAAGAGGAGGGAGGTCGGATGGTTTGTTTTGCACTATGAGATGAATATCTGAGATAAACTTTCAGAGAGCATATTTGTATAAATGCGAGTACGTACTGATATTTAAGTCTTTACAATCCAACCACGTAACCATTTCTCTCTCTCTCTCTCTCTCTCTCTCTCTCTCTCTCTCTCTCTCTCCTCTCTCCTCTCTCTCTCCTCTCTCTCTCTCTCTCTCTCTCCCAGGACAATGTAAATGGTATATATTACTCACTAAAGGAACAATTTTTGGAACAGCTGGCTGCATTCACCCTCTATGACAATACATTCAAATACACTTCAACCAAAATAGTTTAGTGACGATATAGCTTCTGCAATAAAAAGAGAGAGAGGCATAATATAGGAGGGCTAAAGGAAGCCAGAGCCAGAATGATTTCAGCTCCTTTAAGACTGTTTGTCGTGAAGTGAAGTCTTATCAAGGTTGCTAAAGGAAATGAAAAAATTAGAGTGGCATCGCTATGCATAGAGAGTCCAAAGGAGTTTTTCAGTCATGTAATTAGCATGAAATTATATAAAGGTAGTATTGGACCACACCCATCATGATTAATACAAGTCTGCAATTTAGTTATGGCCAACACCTTAAACGTCTATTTTGTTGCAGCCTTTACACTAGAAGATACAAAGGATATGACAAGTTCAGCCCTGGTTCATGAAGAAAAGGATTTCGACACCATCAGATGTACACAAGAAGAAGTAGCAAGAAGAATTGACATGCTAAATGCATATAAGTCTTCTGGGCAGGATGGATTCCATTACAGAGCTTTAAAAGAAGTATGTGACCAGGTAGCTCCCCTACTTGTGGAAGTTGTCAATAAATCACTAGAAACAAGAAATACCAGAAGACTGAAAGTTAGCTGATATCACCCTAATTATTAAGAAAAGGGATCCAAAATGTCCTGAGAATGATCATTCACTTAATCTGGCCTCCACTTTAGGAAATATGGTAAAAAAAAATAAGGTAGATATGAGAGTCGAACATCTAGAAAATCAACACTTGATTCTTTATTCGCAACTTGGCTTCAGGCGACGCAGATCATACTTGACCAACTTGCTTGAATTTTTTCACAATATGCTTAGTGAATATGACAAAAGTAAAGTAATGGACGTTTTTTCCATAGTTTTTCAAAAGGCATTTGGCAATGTGCCTCACCTGAAATTACTTTTAAAACTGCTTGCACTGTGTATCAACAGTGAAATTGCGCTCTGAACTGCAAATTAGTTAATGAATAGAAAACAATGAGTGGTCATAAATGGAACTACCACTGAATGGGCCTCAGTCACTTTGGAGCTCCACAAGAATCAGACCTTGTTCCACTCTTGTTTATATCTACATCAAGGACATGAATACTGATCTACTGAGCTTGGCCTTGGATCTTAGAACACATTGAACTGGAACTTCTACTTGCTTATTTCAACTCTAAATATTTTGCAATCCTGACAGTCCACCGGTGACTAGAACAAATGCGAATTTTTTTTTCTGAATATGGACCTAGCTAATTGATTAGAACATTAAAATATGGTCAGTCTACCTATACAATTTCCATATAATCTGGAATTCAGACCTGAAGAACAGAAGTCTACAGCTTAGGACACTTCAATACAGAGGTCATATATCTGTGTCCACTGATATAGGTTAATTCTATATTGGGAATGTATTCAACGATATACTGCCCATTATATACATATATTTTCAAGCAATTTATTTTATAATTAAATCCTTTAGTAAAGTACTATATATTAATGCATATGCCATACTTTTGAAAGCCTTGAAATAAGAAAAAAAATATCATGATTGGCAGTTTTCCTGCATGTCAGTTTGCTCACTGTAAATGATCCCACATAGTAAAGGATTACCATAGGCATATTCCACATATGGTCAGATTTCCCCTAGGCAATCTTCACAATAGAAGTTTTTCCCAGGTTCAATGATCTTAAAGCCAGTTTGGGAAGGTTAGCTTAATATCAATCGGCAGGTTAATATAACAATATATATAATAAAAATAAATTGAGTTTACAGGATAAATATACTTACAAAAGAATAAGAAAAATTAACTCCCTTACTTACATTTGTGGCCACTCTACGATTAAAAACTTGTTTATATATCTCTTCAGGTCACGATGGTATCCAAGATGTGGCGGTCGGTGGTAATAATGCTTCTAGGAGTGACAATTATACTGTCCCTAGAAGAGATCTCAGTCACAATTTGAATGCTGTATGATGGATATACAAAAATTACTAGATCTTATGCTTCAGTCACTGCTTATTTTCGGACAATATAAGCTAAATTCATTGCTTAAGCATAATTAATTCTCTGAAAAGTAATCCCAATAACCATATCTGCAGCTGTATGCACACTGTCCTCTGCAATACATAGCATATGGATTTTGCAGTTGTAAGTTTACTAACCCAAAGCTACTGTAAACTTAATACTACTATAAATTTAATATTATTTACAGTCTACAAATGTAATCAATCAGTAAATGCGTGCTAGATCTTTACAAATATAACCTGATCAGACCTCAGTAAATATAAGGCTACTGATCCTTTACAATATGTAAGCTTATTAACAACTGCAAATATAAAATAATACGCAAATCATTATTATTTGTATTATTTTGAACAACTTTTTCATATTTTTATTTGTAGCGGAGCAAGTAGTAGTCACTCAGAGTGCTATATCTTCACAAAATTCTCAGAGTTGCAGTTTACTCGCTCCCTTAACGAACTCGTTCTCAACAGAGGCAGCATCAACAACTCTATAAGAATCTAAGCAAGCACATACCCCTATGGTAAACAAATCTTCAGAACTCCTAATCCAAATACCAATGCCTCAGGTACCAACCATGGAGATCATCTACGCATCCCTCCTTACCTGAATGCAACCCTATTTTCAGAGGACATAAATTCTGGAGCAAATACGGATAGTCCAGAAAGGACTGAGAAACTCCTTATGTAGGCTCGGGGAATGGTCTTAGCAGCGCCAGATGACATTTACTTTGAAGAAAAGCAAGGTACTGGATATTGGCCTGGGACAGACAATACACTCATTTCGTAAAGCTCGCAAGAAAAGGACTAATAAGCATTGATATCGTGTTGTAATTAGATAACTCTAAGTTATGCATAAATATATACTATATTAGACTCGTTTAGGATCTTGTAAAATAAATAACCCCCACAACCCCATGTAAAACTGAATAGCCCCGTATCAAACTTGCAAACTTAAGTAACCCCGTAATTAAACTTGTAAAGTTGAATAACCTAACCTAACCAAATATGATCGAAAACTAGTAATTACCTTGTAAATACAAATAACCCCAATAACTACCTTGTAAATATGACGAACCCCAAGACTTGTCTTGTAAAGAAAAATAACCCTAAAGGACTCTGGGGTTAGTTATATTTACAAGATCCCTATTTTACATCCAGTTCTACACGATGCAGGTTTTCGTAATCAAGATGATGGTATGATCTTCGCTAGGCTATGTAACATTATTCAAATTGATGAGGTATTTACAATACTTTTAACTCTGGAACTCAATTTCCTTACTTAACAACTAGTTATTTCTAATATTTTATAACTTGTTTAAGAGTAGTTTTATTTTTTACTATCACACACTACTGCTAAAATTCGTAGGACGTACATTTATGAATAGCATACACACACACACACACACACACACACAGAGCTTACATTCTATATATGCTTACATCTCTCTAATAAAAACGAAAGAAATTTAATCAAATTTTAAATGGATATACTATTATAATTTTTTAAGTAATTCGTTATTTGTTGATGGAAATAACCGCGTCCTCCCATTTTAACTTGAATTTATGATAAACAAAGTATTATTTTCAATATTAATAGTGAAATATTTGAAACTGTAGACTATTCAGATTACATTATTAATAGTGAGAGAAATAAAAATAATAAAGAGTTATCCTGAGATAACTAGTAGTTAAAATATTTATATAATAACAATACTATTAATTCACGGATATCTAAATGGCAACACGACCAAGAAAAATTTGAGGATGAATTGCGTGCTAGCGTGTGTGCGCGCGCGCGTTTGTGTGTGTGTGTGTGTGTGTGGTTTTTTTTTATTTATTCAGATAACTGTACATGGGGACATGTGCACATGGGCACTCCCAGTCATATTGCAGTTGATAAACATTACAATATATTTGGTTATGTATAAATAACATACTAATAGAATTTGCAATTAATTTTAAATATCATAGCAAGTAATTAATAATAAAATATAGTGTGTGTGTATGTGTTGGCAAGTGCATATGTGAGTATAAATGCATGAAGCAAATGAAAATTTTACTATCATGAGGCCAGATGTTACAATGTTCTTATTAAAATACCAAACACGTGTTCTGAAGACATTAAGTTGCTCAGTGAACACAAGTGTTCTATCACACCTTTTCAGAAACTGAGAAACAGGACTTGGGCAGAGAGTGAAGTTTCCCTACTCTATTAAGGAAACTTTTGGTGGTCTTGGATCTAAATCGAGTATTTGTTTAATTTTACACCCCAATTAAGAAACTAGCTCATGCCATTTAATATATTATTTGATTAGTTTTCAAAAGTTAGTTACGCCAGTTGAGAAGAGTTGGTAATTGAATGTTAAATCAACTCACAGAGGGTGTGAAAGGAAACATATACCTCACATTATTTTGTATTATTCAAGAATCCGTGAAGTAATTTGTCGAAGATGAAAAATCTGAACTATTACAGTGTACGAATATTGATTTTTGTGCTATTTCTCGCAACGTTATGTCTCATGTACAGTAAGTAGGCTATCTAAAATGCATATATATATATATATATATATATATATATATATATATATATATATATATATATATATATATATATATATATATATATATATAATATATATATATATATATATATATATATATATATATATATATATATATATATTTAGCAAGAGGTGTAGTAAGTATAGTAGGTTAGCCCTTGGTACCAACCGCCCGTTGTGATACTACAGAGATATTTTGGACTTAAATAGGACTGTCCAGGACAGTTTGCTGCTAAGTCTTCCTTCAGTTAGGGTTCTTTTTCTAAGCCTACATCAACACCGAATATTCTTGCATATTCGTTACACATATAACCAAACCTCTGGTCATATAACTCTGGAGACTTTTTCATAACTGGGGATGCGAATAAAAACAATCCCCCCCCCCAAATGGTTCTTTAGATGTAAAGGAACAGCACAAACCACTAGAAACAATTATGATTCGTTTCTAGACCCCTTCCATTGCCTACCCGACAGATTACCATCACTATTATCCCCTCCTGAAATATATACACACTCAAATTCACCCTCTTCAGGTATGTAAAGGGCGGTTTATACGGTCAAACGGCTCGTCGAACGCAGTTCGACGAACCGTTTGACCGTGTAAACCCCCCTTAAGGCTACAAATTCGAAAATGGTTAGTCTAGGTTAGGTTAAGTTTGGTTTGTCAAATAATCCACCGCCACCCAACAATGTCGGTTCTAATAATTAAAAAAAGTTATTTCCGAGTAAATCAGATATCAGAATCATTCAAAACACATCGAAATTTATTAGGAAAAAAATAAAGTTAAATAAAAAAAAGGTGCTTAAAACAAACTTTTACCTAGACAACTAGTATGCCATCATTACAAAATTAACCTTATGTAGTCTAAATTAACCTTATTCAGTAGTACATATATAATAAGTCTAACCTTGTCCAAAGGTTTCTTAGCAATGCTAATGACAATGTCCTTAGAATTTTTACTATTTAACAAGTATTATTAAAACAGTTTCAAAGGTAATTGAAATTGAAATCTTACCTTATGGTTTAAAGGACTTGCCATCAGGTGCTTGCAGTTGCAGATCAGCTGCAAAAAGCACAACCAGTAGTTGCAGAATTGCTGCAAAAAAGCACTACAATATCCGTAAAGTTTATGCACTAATTTTTCACTATTAAACAACTCTGACAAACGTTACAGATCAGCTGCAAAAATCACAACCTGTAGTGAAAAATTGCTGCCAAAAAGCACTACTAGCAATATCCATAAAGTTTATGGACTAATTTTTCACTATTAAACAAATCTGACAAACGTGAATTCCCTTTAAATATTGGTTCGACACACAATAACCAAATTATTTACTCAAAAACACTTTAATTTTCAGCATTGCACATTAGTCCACTATAAACATCGACTAATAATAACGAATTTGATGTACTAATTTTTCATCATTAAACAACACGAACTAAAGTATATTTTACCTTTTGAAAATAGTTTCAACACACAATACCAAATTATTTACACAAATCACTACAAATTTCTACAAATACACATATCACGCCATGACTAATCAAAACAGACTGAGATTCTGGATGGACAAGATGCTCAAGTTATCACCACCAATTCAAGGTTGACAAAATGCTAAATAACCACAAGGTTTCTTGAAAGGTTGTTCACTGATTAGTAAACGTTAGTTTTTATTCAATGTTGATCTTTAAAACGTGGTTATGACGTAGTTTTAGCGATTTGGAAACGTTTGAGCGGAATCTCTCCGTTTTTTCTTGCACACACACACACACCACACGTGATTCATTATTATCATACAATCTATAATCTGAAAAACAATGCATTCTAAGGGACCCTAAAATGCAAATGGAAATCTTCTATATATTCATTGATCTCTCTCTCTCTTAGGTTTCATTTACAAAAACTCCACGATGGAAATATATCGCTTGATGGGATATCTCAGCAAGGAATCAACGGCATCGCCTCGAATCGACGATTTCAAGAATTTGTTGGTAATCTAATTCTTCATTTCTTTTTCTGTCTGTGTGGAATTTGACCTTGGATTGAAGTGAATGCATTTATTCTTTTTAGTGCCTAATTAATTTTAATATCATAGATTTATTACGTTATCTATCACTTTAATCCAACCCCACCCAACCCCGCAATTCCAGGGTGTATCGCAATACGACGATAGGCTGATAGACCACATTCGCCAGTACCTGCTGCATCCACCTGCTGCTAGACCATACAATCTCAGTCGTCCGGATTCTCTTCATTTTTCTCAATATAGCCAATCAAAATACGCCAATGATAATTATCTTCATGGTATGGTGGGTATAGCGTGTTCATGAACTTCCTCAGTGTTCTGTTGAATCTGAAGTCTGCCAAAGTATGTCTTAATGACGTTAATAGACTTACGTTCACGGATCTCCCCTCTTCCTCGAGACTCTGGAACTCTCTTCCTCCTTCTGTCTTTCCAAATTCTTATAACCTATCTTCCTTCAAAAAGCGGATCTATCGTCAGCTCAGGGCCTAATCCTCCATATCTCTTGGTCCTCAGTACTCTGACTATTCTTTCAGCCTGTTCTTCTTCGGTTGTGTAGCAATTACCTCGTCTCTGCCTTGTCCATAACCTTTTTCTTTTCCTTCGTCTTAATGTTTTCTCGTGCCCGGGCCTTTATTGATGAGGGCAGTTTTTTTAGCCTGTCCCGGTGTCACTCATGAAATAAAATAACTGCAGTTATCATATAATATTGGTAGCTTTGGCATTAAGTCTATATTTTTCCTAGACGAAAAACTACATTGGATAAGTTGTTATACTATAAACGTGTCTTAGTTTAATATCTCTGTTTATGCCAGAGTCAGCATTTCAACATAATTCTCAACAGAGGAATGGATTCTTCGTGGAAGTTGGAGCAGTTGATGGCGAGTACATGAGTAACACCTTGTACTTCGAAAGAGAGTTGGGTTGGATGGGTCTTCTCATAGAACCCAACCCTACTACTTTCACCGCACTCTTGAACAAAAATAGAAAAGCCTACAGTGTCAACACAGCTTTAGCAGTTACTCCTGAAGCGGCCGAAGTAACATTAGGGTAAATATTGGTATAATTAGTTATATATATCACGAATATATCACCATGCCCAAAGCCATCCCCCTCGCACCTAGTCGGTATATTTCATCCAAATAAGATTTTTATGCCTTCCTATATAGGTTAAGCACAGAAGCTTTATGCAATTGTAAGAGAAGTTGGTTATATAACATTAAGGTGTTTTTGTAATAATTTACCTTAAAATCTGTATGGTTATATATATATATATATATATATATATATATATATATATATATATATATATATATATATATATATATATATATATATATATATATATATATATATATATATATATATATATATATATATATATATATATATATATATATATATATATATATATATATATATATATATATTTACCAGGCTAAGAGGCCGTTCAGGTATTTTGAGTGTTTTGAGGGACAGAGGGATCAGAGTGAAAGCTTTGCCAGTCTATTCTCTCCTTCGTGCTCTGGGAGTTACTGTTGTGGATTTCTTGTCCCTCGACGTTGAATCTTCTGAAGTTAAGGTTAGAATTTAATATTTTGTAGTGATGGGCTACTCCCAAAGGAGCTGAGAGGAGTGGTTGAGGTATGTATGTGGATCGTGATGAATGCGCGTTTCTTGGCTCGGCTACCCTCCTTCCAGGGGGGAATGAGGCTTATGTCTATGTATGTAGTGACTGGCAGCATTTACTATTTTTTTTTTAAGTAATTGGAATTATAATATCCATAACAGATTTACATAAAAAAAATGGCTGCAAAATGTTGTAAGAAATTTTTGAAATTCGTATGTATTACAAATAACTAGAAACATGTAACTGTATTCTATAAAATATATATATTTTTTCCCAGGTTCTGAAAACAATTCCTTGGGATGAAGTGAAGTTTCGTCTTATGTGTATAGAATACCAAACTAGCCCAGAAGGTTTCGAATACATGAAAAACTTACTGACCAGTAATGGATACAGCTTTTTGGGTGTAACCAAAATTGATGCATGGTTTGGGTTACCTGAACTTTTAAGTAAAGACTTGAATATCTCGAACACCGAGTAAACGACTTAGTAAATACTTTCTCCGTATAAGTCATAGGCCCGATTTTTTAAACAGTGTAAACCTAGGATACCATATTGTTAGTTAGCTAGACACACAAATGGATTTCATAAACGCATCTGACGCGGTTCTGTGTATGGCTAGGATCCCGAACGGGATCATAGCCATACACAGGACCGCGTCAGATGCGTTTATGAAATCCATTTGTGTGTGTCTAGCTAACTAACAATATGGTATCCTAGGTTTACACTGTTTAAAAAATCGGGCCTTTATCTTGATTCTGTTTGTTAAATCTTATGAGTTTGAATCCTATTGGTTTTTATTTACAAATAATTGATTTTATTAAAAAAATAAAATCAAGACTTATTATTAGTGATTCTTATGTAGTGTTATCCCCAAGGCTCTAAAAGGAGTAATTGAGGTATGTCTTGGATCATGGTGAATGTGCGTTCTTTGGCTCGGCCACCCCTTTTACAAAGGGGAGTGAGGCAACTGTATATAGACAAAGTGTTTTCATTATTGAAAGTGCTTTGGATATTTGAAATACTAGGAGGGAAACTAAGTTGAATGAATAGTAACAGAAATGTATGTAAATAATCACAGATAACCTTTCTTGAATATAGCAATAGTGATTATATATTGTGAACAAACATCACGCTTTTGATTAAAAAAAAAGTAAAAAAACTTTCTAGCTGAATGGAAACTGTGAATATTTTCTGTTATATTACTTTTGGTCATGCAAGTGTTGAAACTCAAACAATAGTTTGTCATACCTCAAGATTACTATGAATAATCAATATAGTTTTTAGGAGATAAGTGTTGCACCAATTACAATCTCGCTGGCATTTGATACAGTTCTCTGGAATGGGATAACTTATGTAGAGTTAGATATGCAAATATGTAAGAAGGTTAGCTTAGTTTAGTTTTGATGAGCTGGTAGTAAATATAATCACAATATATCAGAACACAAACTTAATACAGCCTAACGTAGCCTTGAACCTAATACAAAGCTGGATTTAATAGCAAGCTCCTCCCCCGCCTTGAACCTAATACAAAGCTGGATTTAATAGCAAGCTCCTCCCCCCTATCCAGGTCTCAGAACACAAACTTAATCCAGCATAACGTAGCCTTGAACCTAATTCAAAGCTGGATTTAATAGCAAGCTCTTCCCTCCTATCCAGGTATCAGAACACAAACTTAATCCAGCATAACGTGTCCTTGAACCTAATTCAAAGCTGGATTTAATAGCAAGCTCTTCCCTCCTATCCAGGTCTCAGAACACAAACTTAATCCAGCATAACGTAGCCTGTAACCTAATTCAAAGCTGGATTTAATAGCAAGCTCCTCCCTCCATCCAGGTATCAGTTCAAGCGACATTATTTCTGTATTCGAAGTAATTTCAACCAAATGGTAACAAATCTATAACTTCACTTTCTTGACGAAAAAAATTCTTGAATTATATATTATGCATTACTCACTATGATACCTTGTAGTTGCATGGAAAAATATTAATTGCTATTGGAACTTAATATCACGCTCTGTAGCACCTGTTCAAGCAAACCCTGGTTAAATTTGACGGATGCGGTATACCATTGACGAAATGGTTCATATTCTGTAGGTACCACGTTCGTCCATTTCAATAAAAGGGGCTGAAAGAAACCTATTCGTATGGATGACTTTTGTTCACTTCAGTACAACAGCAATCTAAGATATATCATTGAATATTGTTTCATGTAACTACTGTTTTCATGGGTCCTCCATGACCCGCTCCACCCATCCGTGGGTGGAGATTCTAAAAAAAAAAAAAAAAATTTGCTGGCCTGATTGTCTTTACGTAATTGTGTTCACGGAAGAGTCCTATGTTCGTGTTACCATAGTCTCCCTTTTAATTATAGCTTCGAGTGATGGTAAGTCTAACTTCCTCAGCCTTTCATCGTAATTGAATCCATGAATCTCTGACACCAGCTTCGTAGCATGTCTTTGAACATTTTCCTTTATCAATATGATTTTTTTTTTAAAGCTTGGATTCCAAAAGGACACTACATATTCAATACTTGGTATCACTTAAGTCAGATAATTATTTCTTAATTTTCCCTTGTCCTTGTGCCTGAAGGCAACCCTAATGTTTGCTAAGAGAGGATATGCTGTCTTATGCTATGCTATTTATATGCATGTCTGGAGACAAATCTACCAATATAGTACCCCTAGATCACTTCCTTTCTCTATTTCTTGAAATTCCACACCTGTTTATGAGTACACAAACTCGGGCCTTCTTGAGCTCTGGTCCAATCTTATTACTTTACATACTGAAGCACTGAATGTCATCAGCAAATTGTCTGATCACTCATGCAGACAATTTACGTCATCCTGAACTTCTTTTCATACATCTCGTCTTTACTCTCGTCACAATCTTTGTATTATAGCAAAAATGCATTTACGGACTTCAGAAGGTCATTTGCATAAATAAGGAATAGAAATGGTCTAAATCTAATCCTTGTATAATCCTACTGATAACCAGTCATCTGTAAGACAATGCATGTCTGACTCTATTTTTATCCACTCCAAGATATTTATACTAATTTTTGCTATTACATACTTCTTCTTAATAAGTCTCCCATGTGGAACTGTATCAAATGCCTTCTATAAATCTGAGATTATGCGGTTTGCTCAGCTCTCTCTTTCTTGTAAGATTTGGCTTACCTCATCAATGAATTCTGTCAAATTTGTTGGCATATACCTGCTATTTTTGAAGTCATGTTGTTTCACTGACAAATGCTTGAAGGACTCAGAGTGAAGAGAAGCGTGCTTTCTTAGTAATTTTACCATATCTGCAAGTTTTACTAGATAGTGAAGCAGGCCTATAGTCTAGAGCTGTATCTCTCCTTCCCTTTTTGAAGATAGGTTTCACGTTTGCTTGTTTCCAGCATCTTGGAATTTTCCTAGATACTAACGACTTTTCAATTTTGTAACTTCTTAGTGCAAAAGATCATATATGGTTAGGCCCCATAGCTTTATGAGCATCAAATTCCATCAACACTTAGCATTCCTCAGTAGATGAAAAGACAGTGATCTCTAATACCAGCTCATGAGGTCTTAACTCCACAGACAATGATCTCTAATAGCAGCCCATGGTCTCTTACCTCCGCAATAGGGGGGAGTTGAGTATTGTCAACTGCAAACACTTATTAGAACTAAAGCTAAAGCTCCCTGTTCAGTTCTTCGCAATCTCTTCATCTGTTCCAGCAATGCTTCCGTTTCCCCTTTCCAACATTAAAACTTGTTTTTTGCTCTTTAATTTCTAGCTGACAAAGCTGTGAAAGAGGCTGGGATTTTCCTTAGTTTTCCTGGTAATATTTCTCTCTCGTATACCTGTTCTTGCATTTGTTTCCATTCCTGTGCCTTCATTCTTTCATTTTTGAACCTTTTTTTTTTTGGCAGGTATAATTTCTTTTTTGGTAGATGGCATGTAACAACTAACTATCCTTTCATATCACTCACAAAAGATTGGTACATCTGTACAGATTTGTTGTTAAACTTCGTGCCCAGGCCCGATGAGGGCTGTTTTATTTTATTATTTTTTGGCCCGTCCTGATGTCACAATCATGAAAAAAGAAATATATGGTCCCCCACTCAATACCTGCAATATGATAATTAATTTTCTTATAATTCCCTTTTGAATAGTTCTTTTCATTTCCATATTAGCTCCACTACTCATGGCAAAACATCTTTGATGATATATATTATCAACAACATACAGTGGTGGTATTTTTCAAGTGGTGGCTCATGCCCAATTTTACCAGTATCCAAAACATGATTTGTGAATTCTAGATTTAGCATTGATGGCTACTCCCCTGACCCGTGTTGGTTCTAGTACATGTGTGTACAAGAAATTTCCTTGTACACAATCTTTCTAGGTTCTAGAGTTATTTTTTTTTAATGTCGAGGAACTAAGATAGACAAATAAATAATATACAGGTTAAGCATATTCCATACAAGAAAATGTACAAATGGGTGCTTACATATGACACGGCACAACCAGAACAATGGTAGAGAACTTCAGGAGGATCTAAATAATCTGCATGAGTGGTCAGAAAAGTGGCTAATGAAATTCATTGCTTCAAAATGTAAGGTAATGAGAATGGGTACAAGTGCAAGAAGGCCCAAGCTTGACTACTCGGTGGCTGGAGTACAACTTCAAGAGACAGAAAATGAGAGAGATCTAGGAGTAAACATACTGGCAGATTTGTCTCCAGAAATACATATAAATGGCATAGTAAGGGCAGCATATGCATTCTTATCAAATGTAAGGGTAGCCTTCAGGCACATGGACAAGGAAATGTTCAGAAATATTTATGTAACCTATGTGAGGCCCAAACTCGAATATGCAGCCCCCTTTTGGAATCCGCACTTGAAAAAGCACATAGCTAAGCTTGAAAAAGTTCAAAGACATGCCACGAAACTGGTGCCAGAAATACGCAATCTCAGTTATGATGAGAGGCTGAGGGAATTAGACTTACCATCACTGGAAGCTAGAAGAGTGAGGGGGGATATGGTGACAGTCTTTAAATTCCTTCATGGTTATGATAGAGTGGATAGGGATCGATATTTTGATATGGCTGGCTCTAGAACTAGAGGTCTTAGTTTGAAGCTTGGTAAGGAAACTTCTTTGCAGGATGTAAGGAAATACTTTTTCAGTGTAAGAGTAGTTGATAATTGGAATTGGCTAAGCGAGGAGGTAGTTAATGCTATCTCAATGCATAGTTTCAAGGACAGGTATGATAAGTATGACTAAGTCTAAAATGGAACCGATGAGGAGACGGGTAGATACGAGCTTTGGGCTCTTTCCCGTAAACACAATTAGGTAATCACAATTAGGTAATCACATACAAGCTGTGTATTGTGTATGTGGCACCACAAAGACCATACCAAGTACAACGTCAGCAACATAATGT
>JAXCGZ010006192.1:0-59058 GCA_037179515.1 Halocaridina rubra | reverse complement strand
AACATATCTCTCTTCACTTGGAATCCTTCAACTTTTTGTCAGTGAGGCAACATGGCTTCAGAGAAGGTAGATCAACAGTAACAAACTTATTAGAATTTTATGATGAGGTAAGCCAAATCTTACAGGAAAGAGAGGGCTGGGCAGATTGCATATTCCTAGACTTCCAGAAAGCGTTTGACACTGTTGCACATGGGAGACTTATTAGGAAGCTGCACTCAATGGCTAGAATAGGTGGAAATGTTTTGGAATGGATAAAAACTTACTTAGAAGGAAGGGAACAGAGGGTTAGAGTAAGACACTCAGTGTCTGAATGGAGAAGAGTTAGTAGTGGAGTTCCACAGGGTTCAGTTTTGGGGCCACTTTTGTTCCTTGTATATGTAAATGACCTACCAGAGTCTGTAAATTCATTCATGAATATGTTTGCAGATGATGCAAAGATTGTGAAGAAAGTAAAAAACGAGAACAATGGTAGAGAACTTCAGGAGGATCTAAATAATCTGCATGAGTGGTCAGAAAAGTGGCTAATGAAATTCAATACTTCAAAATGTAAGGTAATGAGAATGGGTACAAGTGCAAGAAGGCCCAAGCTTGACTACTCGGTGGCTGGAGTACAACTTCATGAGACAGAAAATGAGAGAGATCTAGGAGTAAACATACTGGTAGATTTGTCTCCAGAAATACATATAAATGGCGTAGTAAGGGCAGCATATGCATTCTTATCAAATGTAAGGGTAGCCTTCAGGCACATGGACAAGGAAATGTTCAGAAATATTTATGTAACCTATGTGAGGCCAAAACTAGAATATGCAGCCCCCTTTTGGAATCCGCACTTGAAAAAGCACATAGGTAAGCTTGAAAAAGTTCAAAGACATGCCACGAAACTGGTGCCAGAAATACGCAATCTCAGTTATGATGAGAGGCTGAGTGAATTAGACTTGCCATCACTCGAAGCTAGAAGAGTAAGGGGGGATATGGTGACAGTCTTTAAATTCCTTCATGGTTATGATAGAGTGGATAGGGATCGATATTTTGATATGGCTGGCTCTAGAACTAGAGGTCATAGTTTGAAGCTTGGTAAGAAAATTTGTTTGCAGGATGTAAGGAAATACTTTTTCAGTGTAAGAGTAGTTGATAATTGGAATTCGCTAAGCGAGGAGGTAGTTAATGCCATCTCAATCCATAGTTTTAAGGACAGGTACGATAAGTATCACTAAGTCTAAAATGGAACCGATCAGGAGACGGGAAGATACGAGCTTTGGGCTCTTTCCCGTAAACACAATTAGGTAATCACAATTAGGTAATCACATCACCAAAGAACCAGAATAGGCTTGAAGTTTATGAGGAAAATCATATAGGTACTATTGATGTCATAAACTCAGTTGTTAACATGGCACGGGGAAAAAAAATGTAGGATTTTGATTATGTGAGATTTTAATCATAAAGAAATAGATTGGATAAATCTTGGCCCACACAGTGGTGAGGACTCATTCGGGGCAAGATTCCTAGATTGCGTATAAGGGAATTTCCTACACCAACATGCAATGGAACCAACAAGGGCCAGGGGTGGGGATGAGCCATCACTACTTGATCTAGTATTCACAGATAATATGTTGGATATTGATAAAATTGAGTATGAACCACCAATTGGAAAGAGTGACCACTGTGTGTTGTTGATGGAGTATATCATTGAAGATATTCTTCCTGAGAGTAGAGGCACTGAGGACATGAGGAGGAACTATCCTAAAGGAGATTACATCAAAATGAATGAGCTTTTTGCAGTTATTGACTGGAGAACCTTATTTTACAACAAATCTGTACAATAAGACTTTATTTCCAACATACATTGGGTATTCAAATATGGGTGTACTATTAAAATTTACAAGTAAAATCTTCCTTTAAGAGTAACTTCTTAAGATTATATTTAAAAGTATACACTGAACCAGCATTTTTTAGTTCTCTGGGAAGCTGATTATATAAATGAGGTCCACGAATGTTTATATCTCTTGAGCCAATATCAGTTTTAGACCTTCGTACTAATAAATCTTCCCCTTGACGGGTAGTTAACCCGGTAACTGAGCTTACTGTAGAAAAATTATACAAGCAATCAGGAATATTGTTTCTTAGTATATTAAAAACAAAGGTACATATATCAAAAACATATTTATCTCTAATCTTTATCCATTCTAGATCTTTTAAAACAGGAGAGATGTGCTCGTATTTTCTTACATTGCCAACAGCCACTCGTGCTGCAAAGTTTTATAACTTTTGTATTCTTTGTAATTGAGTCTTATTTGTACATCCCCAAAGATGTATGACATCTTTTGTGAGAAATATGGGAAGATAGTAGATTGCTGCATACCTGTCACCAAAGTAGGTGTAATTCATGCCAGAGAGAAATGGTTCGATAATGGGTGTAAAAGAACTAAGGAGTGGAGAGACAAATGCTGGAAAAGGCATAGGAGGAGATAAAACATAAATGCCTGGCAAACCTACAAAAGAGCAAGAAATGACTACCTAAGTAAAAGGAGAGAGGCACAGAGAGACTATGAGAGGGACATCACCAGGAAGGCTAAAGAAAATCCCAAGCTTTTCCACAGCTTTATCAGAGGAAAACTGAAGGTAAAAGAACAGGTTTTAAGGCTAAAGAGAGCGGATGAAAGCATCACTGAGACGGATGAAGAGATCTGCAAAGAATGGAACAAGGAGTTTCAGTCAGTATTTACAGTAGAAAATACTTCACCCCCTCAGATTGATGAGATAGAAGCTCAAGGGCCGGTATTAGAGAACATCAACCTTACAGCCACAGAGGTATGCAAAGCGCTGATGGAGATAGACGTTTATAAAGCTACAGGTCCTGATGACATATCCCCTCATGTGCTTAAAAATTGCGCAAACTCAATATCAGTGGCACTAAGTATCATATTTCAAAAGTCACTGGAATCAGGGGAGATTCCAAGATGCTGGAAACAAGCAAATGTGATACCTATCTTCAAAAGGGGAAGGAGGGTTACGGCTCTGAACTATAGACCAGTTTCCTTGACAAGCATAGTTTGCAGAGTTATGGAGAAACTACTAAGAAAACATATCTCTCTTCACTTGGAATCCTTCAACTTTTTGTCAGTGAGTCAACATGGCTTTAGAGAAGGTAGATCAACAGTAACAAACTTATTAGAATTTTATGATGTGGTAAGCCGAATATTACAGGAAAGAGAGGGCTGGGCAGATTGCATATTCCTAGACTTCCAGAAAATGCTTGAAACTGTTCCACATGGGAGACTTATTAGGAAGCTGCAAGCAATGGCTAGAATAGGTGGAAATGTTTTGGAATGGATAAAAACTTACTTAGAAAAAAGGGAACAGAGGGTTAGAGTAAGACACTCAGTGTCTGAATGGAGAAGAGTTAGTAGTGGAGTTCCACAGGGTTCAGTTTTAGGACCATCTTTGTTCCTTGTATATGTAAATGTCCTACCAGAGTCTGTAAATTCATTCATGAATATGTTTGCAGATGATGCAAAGATTGTGAAGAAAGTAAAAAACGAGAACAATGGTAGAGAACTTCAGGAAGATCTAAATAATCTGCATAAGTGGTCAGAAAAGTGGCTAATGAAATTCAATACTTCAAAATGTAAGGTAATGAGAATGGGTACAAGTGCAAGAAGGCCCAAGCTTGACTACTCGGTGGCTGGAGTACAACTTCAAGAGACAGAAAATGAGAGAGATCTAGGAGTAAACATACTGGCAGATTTGTCTCCAGAAATACATATAAATGGCATAGTAAGGGCAGCATATTCATTCTTATCAAATGTAAGGGTAGCCTTCAGGTACATGGACAAGGAAATGTTCAAAATATTTATGTAACCTATGTGAGGCCAAAACTCGAATATGCAACCCCCTTTTGGAATCCACACTTGAAAAAGCACATAGCTAAGCTTGAAAAAATTCAAAGACATGCCACAAAACTGGTGACAGAAATACGCACTCTCAGTTATGATGAGAGGCTGAGGAAATTAGACTTACCATCACTCAAAGCTAGAAGATTGAGGAGGGATATGGTGACAGTCTTTAAATTCCTTCATGGTTATGATAGAGTGGATAGGGATCGATATTTTGATATGGCTGGCTCTAGAACTAGAGGTCATAGTTTGAAGCTTGGTAAGAAAACTTGTTTGCAGGATGTAAGGAAATACTTTTTCAGTGTAAGAGTAGTTGATTATTGGAATTCGCTAAGCGAGGAGGTAGTTAATGCTATCTCAATCCATAGTTCTAAGGACAGGTATGATAAGTATCACTAAGTATAAAATGGAAGCGATCAGGAGACGGGAAGATACGAGCTTTGGGCTCTTTCCCGTAAACACAATTAGGTAAGCACAATTATGTAATCACAAGCTAGATGACTGAGGGGGGATATGGTGACAGTCTTTAAATTCCTTCATGGTTATGATAGAGTTGTAGGGATCGATATTTTGATATGGCTGGCTCTAGAACTAGAAGTCATTGTTTGAAGCTTCGTAAGAAACCTTCTTTGCAGGATGTAAGGAAGTAATTTTTTTATTGTAAGAGTAGTTGATAATTGCAATTCGCTAAGAGAGAAGCTAGTTAATGCTAACTGAATCCATAGTTTTAAGGACAGGTATGATAAGTATCACTAAGTACAAAATGGAACTAATCAGGACACGGGAAGATACGAGCTTTGGGCTCTTTCCCGTAAGCATAATTAGTTAATCACACACACCTACACACCAGTAAAATTAAAAGATAGGATTCACAACAGTAAGGCAGATATAGTAGGAATTACAGAGACTAATTTGAGTGAGAACATAAACAGTGTCACAGTTTTTCCTAAGGGCTTCAGAGTATTAAGGGTTGAAAGATCTGAGAGGACTGGTGGAGGGATAGCACTGCTCGTAAGTGAAAGAATTCAAGTTGAAGAAATAAACTTGGCTATAGAAAATCAGCTCAAGGACTTTCTTGTTGCTAGCATAAATACTGGGTCAGAGAGCATTATAATAACTGTTTTATATAACCCACCAAGGAACAAGAATAGGCTAGAAGTTTATGAGGAAAGTCATACAGGTACTATTGAAGTCATAAACTCAGTTGTTAACATGGCATGGGAGAGAAAATGTAAGATTTTGATTATGGGAGATTTAATCATAAAGAGGTAGATTGGATAAATCTTGACCCACACAGTGGTGAGGACTCATTCGGGGCAAGATTCCTAGATTGCGTACAAGGGAATTTCCTACACCAACATGTAATGGAACCAACGAGGGCCAGGGGTGGGGATGAGCCATCACTACTTGATCTAGTATTCACAGATAATGTGTTGGATATTGAAAAAATTGAATATAAACCGCCAGTTGGAAAGAGTGACCACTGTTTGTTGTTGATGGAGTATATCATTGAAGATATTCTGCCTGAGAGTAGAGGCACTGAGGACGTGAGGAGGAAATATCCGAAAGGAGATTTCATCAAAATGAATGAGTTTTTTGCAGTTATTGACTGAAGAACCATATTTTACAACAAATCTGTACAAGAAATGTATGACATCTTTTGTGAGAAATATAGGAAGATAGTAGATTGCTGCATACCTGTCACCAAAGTAGGTGTAATTCATGCCAGAGAGAAATGGTTCGATAATGGGTGTAAAAGAGCTAAGGAGTGGAGAGACAAATGCTGGAAAAGGTATAGGAGGAGAAAAAAAAATAAAGGCCTGGCAAACCTAAAAATGAGCAAGAAATGACTACCTAAGTAAAAGAAGAGAGGCAGAGAGAGACTATGAGAGGGACATCACCAGGAAGGCTAAAGAAAATCCCAAGCTTTTCCACAGCTTTATCAGAGGAAAACTGAAGGTAAAAGAACAGGTTTTGAGGCTTAAGAGAGCGGATGGAAGCATCACTGTGATGGATGAAGAGATCTGTAAAGAATTGAATGAGGAATTTCTGTCAGTATTTACTGTAGAAAATACCCCACCCCCTCAGATTGCAGTGATAGAAGCTCAAGGGCCGGTATTAGAGAACATCAACCTTACAGCCACAGAGGTATGCCAAGCACTAATGGATTTAGATGTTCATAAAGCTACAGGTCCTGATGACATATACCCTCATGTACTTAAAAAATGCGCAAACTCAATATCAGTGGCATTAAGTATCATATTTAAAAAGTCAATGGAGTCAGGGGAGATTCCAAGATGCTGGAAACAAGCAAGTGTGATACCTATCTTCAAAAAGGGAAGGAGGGATACGGCTCTGAACTATAGACCAGTTTCCTTGACCAGCATAGTTTGCAAAGTTATGGAGAAACTACTAAGAAAACACATCTCTCTCCACTTGGAATCCTTCAACTTTTTGTCAGTGAGGCAACATGGCTTCAGAGAATAATAATAATAATAATAATAATAATAATCCTTTATTTCCATTTCAATACAATGGGTATTCGTCAGTCAGGGCAAGCCCCAACCCCCACTGTGGTGTCCAACCACAGCAGTTCCTGCCAGTAAACAGCTTAAACTCTCGGTCTTGGACGGGAACCGATCTTTCGACCTCGTGAATGCGAAGCCAGCGCGTTACCACTGTACTAGCCAGAAGGTAGATCAACAGTAACAAAATTATTAGAATTTTATGATGAGGTAAGCCGAAACTTACAGGGAAGAGAGGGCTGGGCAGATTGCATATTCCTAGACTTCCAGAAAGTGTTTGACACTGTTCAATATCGGAGACTTATTAGGAAGCTGCAAGCAATGGCAAGAATAGATGGAAATGTCTTGAAATGGATAAAAACTTACTTAGAAAAAAGGGAACAGTGTCTGAATGGAGAAGAGTTAGTAGTGGAGTTCCACAGGGTTCAGTTTTAGGGCCACTTTTGTTCCTTGTATATGTAAATGACCTACCAGAGTCTGTAAAGTAATTCATGAATATGTTTGCAGATGATGCAAAGATTGTGAAGAAAGTAGCAAACGAGATCAATGGTAGAGAACTTCAGGAAGATGTAAATAGTCTGCACGAGTGGTCAGAAAAGTGGCTAATGAAATTCAATACTTCAAAATGTAAGGTATTGAGAATGGGTACAAGTGCAAGAAGGCCCAAGCTTGACTACGCGGTGGCTGGAGTACAAATTCAAGAGACAGAAAATGAGAGAGGTCTAGGAGTAAACATACTGGCAGATTTGTCTCCAGAAATACATATAAATGGCATAGTAAGGGCAGCATGTGCTTTCTTATCAAATGTAAGGGTAGCCTTCAGGCACATGGACAAGGAAATGTTCAGAAATATTAATGTAACCTATGTGAGGCCAAAGCTCGAATATGCAGCCCCCTTTTGGAATTCGAACTTGAAAAAACACATAGCTAAGCTTGAAAAAGTTCAGAGCCATGCCATGAAACTGGTGCCAGAAATACGCAATCTCAGTTATGATGAGAAGCTGAGGGAATTAGACTTACCATCACTCGAAGCTAGAAGATTGAGGGGGGGATATGGTGACAGTCTTTAAATTCCTTCATGGTTATGATAGAGTGGATAGGGATCGATATTTTGATATGGCTGGCTCTAGAACTAGAGGTCATAGTTTGAAGCTTGGTAAGAAAACTTCTTTGCAGGATGTAAGGAAATACTTTTTCAGTGTAAGAGTAGTTGATAATTGGAATTGGCTAAGCGAGGAGGTAGTTAATGCTATCTCAATCAATAGTTTTAAGGACAGGTATGATAAGTATCACTAAGTATAAAATGGAAGCGATCAGGAGACGGGAAGATACAAGCTTTGGGCTCTTTCCCGTAAACACAATTAGGTAATCACACTTAAGTAATCACACACACACAACAGTATTCAGTACACAAGTATTCAGTATCTCTTAAACTTTTCCTTGTGTTTTTGAGTGACTAAGACTTTAGTGCATAAGTTATACATAATTTCCCTAAATAAGAAATCCTGCAGAGTATTGTGAGTAAAAAACTTATATTTGTTGTATGACGAGACTGTCCTATATATTAAAGGAAAAATTTGAGAACATTTTCGTGAGGGGAAAGAGAAGAAGCTGTCATGTTATGCTTTGAAGGAAATTTAGAAGAGTTGCCAGAGGTGAAGCCATCACATCACATTATATCTAATTTTTTGTGTAAATTGGGGAGAACTCTTAAGCCGTTTACCTGATCCTGTGTTTCCATATATTGTTAAAATCAGTATCCTTCCCATTTATATTAATTTGAAAAGCTAGTTTGATACACGAAATAATTGAATAATTAAATAAATACCAAAAATACACCTGTCAACAGTACTGAGTTAAGTTACCAAGTAGTACAGCTGTCTTATTTTCGTCATTTTTTTTTCTTTTCTTTTAGCTTTCTCTTTTACTATTTTTTTTTATTTTGTATATATATTGAGTTAAATGTAAAGTCTGATCCTGTGATAACATATCTTGGTTAGCAAGTGAGTTTATCAGTTAAGAAGAATATATAGCAGAAACTGGTGGGTGCCTCCTCAAACACAAATTCGAATTTTCCTTCAGGTTTCACTTTGTTTTTGTTGCATTTTTTCTTTTTCTTTATCCTCAAATTACCATAGTCAAATTTTTAAGTTAAGATGAGTGTTACTAGAAAAAATATAAATTGAGTCACTAAATAGCACTTATATGAATATATAAAAATTCTGTGTGAAGTTTAAATAAAAGTTTTTCTCTTTTTTCCTCTTTCTCTTCTTCTTTCTATATTCTGTGAGAGGGAGAACATAAAAATGGGGCCATCTCTGTCGCAAACCTCTCCCACCCATAGGTTGGGAGGAGGGGTAACTATTAGGAGATTAAAACAGAAAATCAAGCATTTAGAGGCAATGGTTATAAGCCTTGATGATAAAATTCAGAATATGGATAAAGAAATGAAACAGAATGAAACACTCAGAGAGGAAATAAGATTTTTGGAGGAAGCAAATAAAGCACAAGGGCAGGAGAGAAAAGAACTAGAAAAACGAATAAAGAAGCTGGAAGGAGAAAAGAGTGAACTAGAATTTCTAAACAAGAAGATAAAAACAAACAGCTAAATGACAACCTAAATGAATTAGATGTTAGTTCACTGCTCTCTTCTGAGAGAGACGAGATTGTAGCTTGAAATGTCCAGATTAAGGAAAACATTGAACAGTTTAGAAAAGAGTTCCAGGAGCTGAATATGGAAAATGATGCCATGAAAACTTCCTTTGCTGATGCACTAAAGGGGAATGTGGCAGTAAAAGAGGCTGTAAAGGTGGTGGCACTGGAAAACATACAAACAGTGGACTATAAAGAGACAGTAATCGAAAAAATGAAAGACATTGTGATGGAAAGGACAAATCCACTGATTAAACAGGCACATGATAAAGAGAAGACAGTGGTAATCTCAGGCATAAGCGAATCCCAGGAGCCAACATGGCAAGGGAGACTTGAAGAAAATAAAGCTAGCGTTGTAGACCTGATAAGAAAGCTTGGAGTAGTTTGTGGTCCTGAGGATATTGTAAACATTCACCAACTAGACAAATATTCGAGGGAAGGAAAGCCGAGACCAACAAAAGTAACCTTTGAGAGAGGGGAAACATGTAGAGAAATACTGTTGAGAAAAAAGTCTAAAAGACATTCAAAAAATTCAAAGAAGTGTTCATTAGACGATACAGAACACAGGAAGATATGGGAAAGATCAAAAACTTGTTGCAAGAGGCAAGAAGGTTAAATGAGGAAAGAAATGAAGAAGAGAAGAAAAATTTTCATTTCAGAGTTCTTCTAGACAAAGGAGAGATAAAGAAGATAATGACAGAAGATCAGGGGATGGGGCCTCATTAAGATTGTTATACACAAATGCTGATGGATTAGCTGGTAAGGCAGTAGAATTAAAAGATAGGATTCACAACAATAAGGCAGATATAGTAGCAGTTACAGAGACTAAGTTGAGTGAGGACATAAACAGTGTCACAGAGTTTCCTAAGGGCTTCAGAATATTAAGGGTTGAAAGATCTGAGAAGACTGGTGGAGGGATAGCACTGCCCATAAGTGAAAGGATTCAAGTTGAAGAAATAAACTTGGCTATAGAAAGTGAGTTCAAGGAATTTCTTGTTGCTCGCATAAATACTGGGTCAGAGAGCATTATAATAACTGTTGTATATAACCCACCAAGGAATCAGAATAGGCTAGAATTTTCTGAGGAATGTCATATAGGTACTATTGAAGTCATAAACTCAGTTGTTAACATGGCACGGGAGAGAAAATGTAGGATTTTGATTACGGGAGATTTTAATCATAAAGAGATAGATCGGATAAATCTTGACCCACACAGTGGTGAGGACTCATTCGGGGCAAGATTCCTAGATTGCGTACAAGGGAATTTCCTACACCAACATGTAATGGAACCAACGAGGGCCAGGGGTGGGGATGAGCCATCACTACTTGATCTAGTATTCACAGATAATGTTTCCACTCATACAGACTATTTAGGTCTTCCTGAAGTTTTCTACCATTGTTCTCGTTTCCTACTTTCATCACAATCTTTGCATCATCTGCAAACATATTCGTGAATTAATTTACAGACTCTGGTAGGTCATTTACATATACAAGGAACAAAAGTGGCCCTAAAACTGAATCCTGTGGAACTCCACTACTAACTCTTCTCCATTCAGACACCGAGTGTCTTACTCTAACTCTCTGTTCCCTTTTTTCTAAGTAAGTTTTTTTCCATTCCAAAACATTTCCACCTATTCTAGCCAATGCTTGCAGCTTCCTAATAAGTCTCCCATGTGGAACAGTGTCAAACGTTTTCTGGAAGTTTAGGAATATGCAATCTGCCCAGCCCTCTCTTCCCTGTGAGATTCGGCTTACCTCATCATAAAATTCTAATAAGTTTTTTACTGTTGACCTACCTTTTCTGAAGCCATGTGGCCTCACTGACCAAAAGTTGAAGGATTCCAAGTGAAGAGAGATATGTTTCCTTAGTAGTTTCTCCATAACTTTCCAAACTATGCTCGTCAAGGAAGCTGGTCTATATTTCAGAGCCGTATCCCTCTTTCCCCTTTTGAAGATAGGTATCACATTTGCTTGTTTCCAGCATCTTGGAATCTCCCCTGACTCCAGTTACTTTTTAAATATGATACTTAATGCCACTGATATTGAGTTTGCGCAGTTTTTAAGTACATGGGGGGATATATCATCTGGACCTGTAGCTTTTTGAACATCTAACTCCATCAGCGCCTTGCATACCTCTGTGGCTGTAAGGTTGATGGTCTCTAATACCGGCCCTTGAGCTTCTATCTCTGCAATCTGAGGGGATGGGGTATTTTCTACTGTAAATACTGACTGAAACTCCTTGTTCAATTCTTTGCAGATCTCTTCATCCATCACAGTGATGCTTCCATCCACTTTCTTAAGCCTTAAAACCTGTTCTTTTACCTTCAGTTTTCCTCTGATAAAGCTGTGGAAAAGCTTGGGATTTTCTTTAGCCTTCCTGGTGATGTCATTCTCATAGTCTTTCTCTGCCTCTCTTCTTTTACTTAGGTAATCATTTCTTGCTAATTTTTAGGTTTGCCAGGCATTTATGTTTTTTTCTACTCCTATACCTTTTCCAGCATTTGTCTCTCCACTCCTAAGCTCTTTTACACTCATTATCGAACCATTTCTCTCTGGCATGAATTATACCTACTTTGGTGACAGATATGCAGCAATATCCTATCTTCCCATATTTCTCACAAAAGATGTCATACATTTCTTGTACAGATTTGTTGTAAAATAAGGTTCTCCAGTCAATAACTGCAAAAAGCTCATTCATTTTGATGTAATCTCCTTTCGGATAGTTCCTCCTCATGTCCTCAGTGCCTCTCCTCTCAGGCAGAATATCTTCAATGATATACTCCATCAACAACACACAGTGGTCACTCTTTCCAATTGGTGGTTCATATTCAATTTTTTCAATATCCAACACATTATCTGTGAATACTAGATCAAGTAGTGATGGCTCATCCCTACCCCTGGCCCTCGTTGGTTCCATTACATGTTGGTGTAGGAAAGTCCCTTGTACGCAATCTAGGAGTCTTGCCCCGAATGAGTCCTCACCACTGTGTGGGTCAAGATTTATCCAATCTATCTCCTTATGATTAAAATCTCCCATAATAAAAATCTTACATTTTCTCTCCCGTGCCATGTTAACAACTGAGTTTATGAGTTCAATAGTACCTATATGACTTTCCTCATAAACTTCTAGCCTATGTTGGTTCCTTGGTGGGTTATATACATCAGTTATTTTTATGCTCTCTGACCCAGTATTTATGCGAGCAACAAGAAATTCCTTAAACTTACTTTCTATTGCCAAGTTTATTTCTTCAACTTGAATCCTTTCACTTATGAGCAGTGCTATCCCTCCACCAGTCCTCTCAGATCTTTTAACTCTTAATATTCTGAAGCCCTTAGGAAAAACTGTGACACTGTTTATGTCCTCACTCAACTTAGTCTCTGTAATTGCTACTATATCTGCCTTTCTGCTGTGAATCCTATCTTTTAATTCTACTGCCTTACCAGCTAATCCATCAGTATTTGTGTATAACAATCTTAACGAGGCCCCATCCCCTGATCTTCTGTCATTATCTTCTTTATCTCCCCTTTGTCTGGAAGAACTCTGAAATGAAAATTTTTCTTCTCTTCTTCATTTCTTTCCTCATTTAACCTTCTTGCCTCTTGCAACAAGTTTTTGATCTTTCCCATCTCTTCTTGTGTTCTGTATCGTCTAATGAACACTTCGTTGAATTCTTGAAGGTCTTTTAGACTTTTTTTTCTCAACAATATTTTCCTACATGTTTCCCCTCTCTCAAAGGTTGCTTTTGTTGGTCTCGGCTTTCCTTCCCTCGAATATTTGCCTAGTTGGTGAATGTTTACAATATCCTCAGGACCACAAACTACTCCAAGCTTTCTTATCAGGTCTACTACCCTAGCTTTATTTTCTTCAAGTCTCCCTTGCCATGTTGGCTCCTGGGATTCGCTTATGCCTGAGATTACCACTGTCTTCTCTTTATCAAGTGCCTGTTTGATGAGTGGGTTTGCCCTTTCCATCACAACGTCTTTCATTTTTTCGATTACTGTCTCTTTATAGTCCACTGTTTGTATGTTTTCCAGTGCCACCACCTTTACAGCCTCTTTTACTGCCACATTCCCCTTTAGTGCATCAGCAAAGGAAGTTTTCATGGCATCATTTTCCATATTCAGCTCCTGGAACTCTTTTCTAAACTGTTCAATGTTTTCCTTTATCTGAACATTCCAAGCTGCAATCTCGTCTCTCTCAGAAGGGAGCAGTGAACTAACATCTAATTCAGTTAGGTTGTCATTTAGCTGTTTGTTTTTATCTTCTTGTTTAGAAATTCTAGTTCACTCTTTTCTCCTTCCAGCTTCTTTATTCGTTTTTCTAGTTCTTTTCTCTCCTGCCCTTGTGCTTTATTTGCTTCCTCCAAAAATCTTATTTCCTCTCTGAGTGTTTCATTCTGTTTCATTTCTTTATCCATATTCTGAATTTTATCATCAAGGCTTATAACCATTGCCTCTAAATCCTTGATTTTCTGTTTTAGTCTCCTAATAGCTACCCTTCCTCCCGGCCCATGGGTGGGAGAGGTTTGGGACAGAGATAGCCTCTTTTTTATGTTCTCCCTCTCACAGAATATAGAAAGAAGAAGAGAAAGAGAAAAAAAAGAGAGAAGGACTTTTATCTAAGCTTCACACAGAATTTTTATATCTCCATATAAGTGCTATTTAGTGACTCAATTTATCTCTTTTCTGGTAACACACATCTTATCTTAAAAATCTGACTATGGTAATTTGAGGATAAAGAAAAAGAAAAAATGCAACAAAAACAAAGTGAAACCTGAAGGAAAATTCGAATTTGTGTTTGAGGAGGCACCCACCAGTTTCTGCTATATATTCTTCTTAACTGATAAACTCACTTGCTAACCAAGATATGTTATCACAGGATCAGACTTTACATTTAACTCAATATATATACAAAATAAAAAAAAATAGTAAAATAGAAAGCTAAAAGAAAAGGAAAAAAAAATGAAGAAAATAAGACAGCTGTACTACTTGGCAACTTAACTCAGTACTGTTGACAGGTGTATTTTTGGTATTTATTTAATTATTCAATTATTTTGTGTATCAAAACTAGCTATCAAATTAATATAAATGGGAAGGATACTGATTTTAACAATATATAGAACCACAGGATAAGGTGAACGGCATAATTGCTCTCCCCAATTTACACAAAAAAATAGATATAATGTGATGTGATGGCTTCATCTCTGGCAACTCTTCTAAGTTTCCTTCAAGGCAGAATATGACAGCTTCTTCTCTTTCCCCTCACGAAAATGTTCTCAAGTTTTTCCTTTAATATTTTGGACAGTCTCGTCATACAACAAATATAGGTTTTTTACTCACAATACTCTGAGTTAGACTGAAAGAGTGAGGCGAGACAGTGGAAGATGGTGGGAGAACCAAGCTTCAATTAAAAATCCAATCAGACCCCATGATACAGAACATACAGAAAAACAATTATGTGATTCGTCATTTCCCATCCTTTCAGCCAATAGCATCCCATGAACTAGCTCACGTAGGTTTATGTTTTCCAAGATGCCAATACAGTGTACGCTATCGTACAGTATTTCACATGGTGCAATAATGTGAGTTATATGTTTAAATATATGTTATTTACTGTTTTATTACTACTAGACTAGGAAATACTTTTTTTAAATTAATAAAATAATGAAAATATTGGAAATTTCAATATGTAGTAGCTCATGTAGGTGCGACCCTTTTCGTTTTCTGAAGCGCTGATAATGGTATCGTTTTTTCCATGGTACAATACTGTGAGTATATATGTTTTTTGCTGCTTTATTATTCTTAGGCTAAGAAATAAATTTTTTTTATCAATAAAATAATGAAATACTGGAAATTTTAATATTTGCTAGCTCACGTAGGTGAGACTCTTTGCGTTTTTCGAAACGCCAATACCGGTATCGTACTTTCTATGATGCACAGTTACATGTGTAAATTTATGTTTGTTTACTATTTCTTACTGTTTTATTATTCATAGGCTGGGAAAGATCGGGGGATGGGGCCTCATTAAGATTGTTATACACAAATGCTGATGGATTAGCTGGTAAGGCAGTAGAATTAAAAGATAGGATTCACAACAGTAAGGCAGATATAGTAGCAATTACAGAGACTAAGTTGAGTGAGGACATAAACAGTGTCACAGTTTTTCCTAAGGGTTTCAGAATACTAAGGGTTGAAAGATCTGAGAGGACTGGTGGAGGGATAGCACTGCTCATAAGTGAAAGGATTCAAGTCGAAGAAATAAACTTGGCTATAGAAAGTGAGTTCAAGGAATTTCTTGTTGCTCGCATAAATACTGAATCAGAGAGCATTATAATAACTGTTGTATACAACCCACCAAGGAACCAAAATAGGCTTGAAGTTTATGAGGAAAGTCATATAGGTACTATTGAAGTCATAAACTCAGTTGTTAACATGGCACGGGAAAAAAAATGTAGGATTTTGATTATGGGAGACTTTAATCATAAAGAGATAGATTGGATAAATCTTGACCCACACAGTGGTGAGGACTCATTCGGGGCAAGATTCCTAGATTGCATACAAGGGAATTTCTTACACCAACATGTAATGAAACCAACAAGGGCCAGGGGTGGGGATGAGCCATCACTACTTGATCTAGTGTTCACAGATAATGTGTTGGATATTGAAAAAATTGAGTATGAACCACCAATAGGAAAGAGTGACCACTGTGTGTTGTTGATGGAGTATATCATTGAAGATATTCTTCCTGAGAGTAGAGGCACTGAGGACATGAGGAGGAACTATCGGAAAGGAGATTACATCAAAATGCCAGAGAGAAATGGTTCGATAATGGGTGTAAAAGAGCTAAGGAGTGGAGAGACAAATGCTGGAAAAGGTATAGGAGGAGAAAAAACATAAATGCCTGGCAAACCTACAAAAGAGCAAGAAATGACTAACTAAGTAAAAGAAGAGAGGCAGAGAGAGACTATGAGAGGGACATCACCAGGAAGGCTAAAGAAAATCCCAAGCTTTTCCACAGCTTTATCAGAGGAAAACTGAAGGTAAAAGAACAGGTTTTAAGGCTAAAGAGAGCGGATGGAAGCATCACTGTGGTGGATGAAGAGATCTGCAAAGAATTGAACAAGGAGTTTCAGTCAGTATTTACAGTAGAAAATACCCTACCCCCTCAGATTGCAGTGATAGAAGCTCAAGGGCCGGTATTAGAGAACATCAACCTTACAGCCACAGAGGTATGCCAAGCGCTGATGGATTTAGATGTTCATAAAGCTACAGGTCCTGATGACATATCCCCTCATGTGCTTAAAAAATGCGCAAACACAATATCAGTGGCACTAAGTATCATATTTAAGGAGTCACTGGAGTCGGGGGAGATTCCAAGATGCTGGAAACAAGCAAATGTGATACCTATCTTCAAAAAGGGAAGGAGGGATACGGCTCTGAACTATAGACCAGTTTCCTTGACCAGCATAGTTTGCAAAGTTATGGAGAAACTACTAAGGAAACATATCTCTCTTCACTTGGAATCCTTCAACTTTTTGTCAGTGAGGCAACATGGCTTCAGAGAAGGTAGATCAACAGTAACAAACTTATTAGAATTTTATGATGAGGTAAGCCAAATCTTACAGGAAAGAGAGGGCTGGGCAGATTGCATATTCCTAAACTTCCAGAAAGCGTTTGACACTGTTGCACATGGGAGACTTATTAGGAAGCTGCAATCAATGGCTAGAATAGGTGGAAATGTTTTGGAATGGATAAAAACTTACTTAGAAGGAAGGGAACAGAGGGTTAGAGTAAGACACTCAGTGTCTGAATGGAGAAGAGTTAGTAGTGGAGTTCCACAGGGTTCAGTTTTAGGGCCACTTTTGTTCCTTGTATATGTAAATGACCTACCAGAGTCTGTAAATTCATTCATGAATATGTTTGCAGATGATGCAAAGATTGTGAAGAAAGTAAAAAACGAGAACAATGGTAGAGAACTTCAGGAGGATCTAAATAATCTGCATGAGTGGTCAGAAAAGTGGCTAATGAAATTCAATACTTCAAAATGTAAGGTAATGCGAATGGGTACAAGTGCAAGAAGGCCCAAGCTTGACTACTCGGTGGCTGGAGTACAACTTCAAGAGACAGAAAATGAGAGAGATCTAGGAGTAAACATACTGGCAGATCTGTCTCCAGAAATACATATAAATGGCATAGTAAGGGCAGCATATGCATTCTTATCAAATGTAAGGGTAGCCTTCAGGCACATGGACAAGGAAATGTTCAGAAATATTTATGTAACCTATGTGAGGCCAAAATTCGAATATGCAGCCCCCTTTTGGAATCCGCACTTGAAAAAGCACATAGCTAAGCTTGAAAAAGTTCAAAGACATGCCACGAAACTGGTGCCAGAAATACGCAATCTCAGTTATGATGAGAGGCTGAGGAAATTAGACTTACCATCACTCGAAGCTAGAAGAGTAAGGGGGGATATGGTGACAGTCTTTAAATTCCTTCATGGTTATGATAGAGTGGATAGGGATCGATATTTTGATATGGCTGGCTCTAGAACTAGAGGTCATAGTTTGAAGCTTGGTAAGAAAACTTCTTTGCAGGATGTAAGGAAATACTATTTCAGTGTAAGAGTAGTTGATAATTGGAATTGGCTAAGCGAGGAGGTAGTTAATGCTATCTCAATCCATAGTTTTAAGGACAGGTATGATAAGTATCACTAAGTATAAAATGGAAGCGATCAGGAGACGGGAAGATACGAGCTTTGGGCTCTTTCCCGTAAACACAATTAGGTAATCACAATTAGGTAATCACACTTTTCTATGAATAAAATAATGAATAATTTTTTAATGAATAATGAAAATACTGAACATTTTATTTTTTTAATATTTTAATATTCTCGCATATACCCAGAAAAAAAAAACTCGCCAAAAAAAAAACTGCGATGCGCTGAATTTGCGATAGGTGAACCGCGATATAGCGAGGGATTACTGTATATTTATATATATATTATATATATATATATATATATATATATATATATATATATATATATATATATATAATATATACACCTAATTCTCCGAATAACGCCTAGATAGGTTCTCAGAAGTGTAGGGTAAATGGAAAATCGCGTGAAAAAACGAGTTATTTCCCATAGGAAACAATGATAAAGGGCATAGATACGTTCCAAACCTTACATAGACACACCATGCCAAAGATATAAGATAAGTAAAAAACATATTTTATTACTACATAGCAAAGCAGAAAGCCCTGTATCTATTTTTAAGAGTATGTAAAAGATATTCATATTCACTTTACAGCTAAAAATTAACATACATTACTATACTTTATTATGCAGTGGGCAACAGTTATACAGTACACTGGGACATACATGGTGGAAGTGAGCAAGTAACTTATGTGGTAGAAGAGGAGGAGGATGCAGGAGAACGAACCTCTATCTGCAAATGTATACAAAGATAAAATAAGAATTATAAATAACCAAAGCAAGACTAAAAAACAAAACAAAAAATTAATAATGCAATGCCTAAATCTACCATATGACAGATTAAAAAAACTTAATCTACATTCTCTAGAGAGGCACAGAGTTAGGGGATTTATAAATGGTTTAAAGGGATTAACAAGGGTGATATTAATATAGTTTTAAAAATTCATGATCAAACCAGAACTCGTAATGGGTAATGGATTTAATCTTGATAAATTTAGGTTCAGAAGGGAAATTGATGAAAATTGGCTTGGTAATACCGTAGAGTATTCCTAGTAGGATAATAAATGCCAATACCTTAGACACCTTCAAATGTAGATTAGATAGACATATGACAGAGGTAGGGTGGGTGTATATATAATCTATAATGATGATGATCTTTTCTTATCGTAATCCTCTTTGTACTGGTGGAAGAAGCCTCCTTGGGCGCTTATTTACTATATTAATTTTTTTTTTAATATAGTAAATAAGCGCCTGCGGAGGCTTCTTCCACCAGTACAAAGAGGATTTCTATAAGAAAAGATCATCATCATCATACATTATATATACACCCACCCTATTGGGTAGAGAGAGAGAGAGAGAGAGAGAGAGAGAGAGAGAGAGAGAGAGAGAGAGAGAGAGAGAGAGAGAGAAAGAGAGAGAGAGAGATCCTTAATTAACTCTTGTTCATTCAACCAAAACTACATTATTTATTGTAAAAATAATGGTTTAATTACAAATTCGTAATAATAATAATAATAATAATAATAATAATAATAATAATAATAATAATAATAATAATAATAATAATAATAATAATTTAAATAATAATAATAATAATAATAATAATAATCTCCACAATCATCATCAAAGGAAAATTATTGTTAAAAATAATAATAATAATAATAATAATAATAATAATAATAATAATAATAATAATAATAATAATAATAATAATAATAAGATCTAAGGAGAATTTTTGGAATAGACATCATGAGAGTAATGCAGAGGTATATTAAAACCCAGCAGAGAATTGGATATTCATTACACATCTTTTATAATCCCTTCACATCTGACAGGTCATTACACTCTCCATCTATTTCTCTTTACAGCCTGATAAGGCTGTTTTATTTTATCATTTTTTGGTCCATCCTGGTGTCACAATAATCTTAAAAAAAAAAAAATAAAATAAAAAATAAAAAAATTGGGAGGGGGGGCGTTATTCGCGAAATCCGAGTTTTTTACTATTATTTTTGGGGGGCGTTATTGCAATTTCGCGGAAAAAAAAATTGCGTATATATATATATATATATATATATATATATATATATATATATATATATATATATATAATATATATATATATATATATATATATATATATATATATATACGCGATTTTTTTATCCGCGAAATTGCAATAATGCCCCCCAAAAATAATAGTAAAAAACTCGTATTTCGCGAATAACGCCCCCCCCCCCATTTTTTTTTTTTTTTTTTTTTTTTTTTTTTTTTTTTAAAGATTATTGTGACACCAGGATGGACCAAAAAATTATAAAGTAAAACAGCCTTTATCAGGCTGTGAAGAGAAACAGATGGAGAGTGTAATGACCTATAAAAACAAACAGCTGAATGACAACCTAAAGGAATTAGATGTTAGTTTACTGCTCCCTTCTGAGAGCGACGAGATTGCTGCTTGGAATGTCCAGATTAAGGAAAACATTGAACAGTTCAGAAAAGAGTTCCAGGAGCTGAATATGGAAAATGATGCCATGAAAACTTCCTTTGCTGATGCATTAAAGGGGAATGTGGCAGTAAAAGAGGCTGTAAAGGTGGAGGCACTGGAAAATATACAAACAGTTGACTATAAAGAGACAGTAATAAAAAAAAATGAAAGACGTTGTGATGGAAAGGGCAAACCCACTCATCAGACAGGCACTTGATAAGGAGAAGACAGTGGTAATCTCAGGCATAAGCGAATCCCAGGAGCCAACATGGCAAGGGAGACTTGAAGAAAATAAAGCTAGGGTTGTAGACCTGATAAGAAAGCTTGGAGTAGTTTGTGGTCCTGAGGATATTGTAAACATTCACCAACTAGGTAAATATTCGAGGGAAGGAATGCCGAGACCAACAAAAGTAACCTTTGAGAGAGGGAAAACATGTAGGGAAATATTGTTGAGAAAAAAAAAGTCTAAAAGACCTTCAAGAAATCAAAGAAGAGTTCATTAGACAATACAGAACACAGAAAGAGATGGGAAAGATCAAAAACTTGTTGCAAGAGGCAAGAAGGTTAAATGAGGAAAGAAATGAAGAAGAGAAGAAAAATTTTCATTTCAGAGTTCTCCCAGACAAAGGGGAGATAAAGAAGATAATGACAGAAGATCAGGGGATGGGGCCTCATTAAGATTTTTATACACAAATGCTGATGGATTAGCTGGTAAGGCAGTAGAATTAAAAGATAGGATTCACAACAGTAAGGCAGATATAGTAGCAATTACAGAGACTAAGTTGAGTGAGGACATAAACAGTGTCACAGGTTTTCCTAAGGGCTTCAGAATACTAAGGGTTGAAAGATCTGAGAGGACTGGTGGAGGGATAGCACTGCTCATAAGTGAAAGGATTCAAGTTGAAGAAATAAACTTGGCTATAGAAAGTGAGTTCAAGGAATTTCTTGTTGCTCGCATAAATACTGGGTCAGAGAGCATTATAATAACTGTTGTATATAACCCACCAAGGAACCAGAATAGGCTTGAAGTTTATGAGGAAAGTCATATAGGTACTATTGAAGTCATAAACTCAGTTGGTAACATGGCACGGTGAAAAAAATGTAGGATTTTGATTATGGGAGATTTTAATCATAAAGAGATAGATTGGATAAATCTTGACCCACACAGTGGTGAGGACTCATTCGGGGCAAGATTCCTAGATTGCGTACAAGGGAATTTCCTACACCAACATGTAATGGAACCAACGAGGGCCAGGGGTGGGGATGAGCCATCACTACTTGATCTAGTATTCACAGATAATGTGTTGGATATTGAAAAAATTGAGTATGAACCACCAATTGGAAAGAGTGACCACTGTGTGTTGTTGATGGAGTATATCATTGAAGATATTCTTCCTGAGAGTAGAGGCACTGAGGACATGAGGAGGAACTATCCTAAAGGAGATTACATCAAAATGAATGAGCTTTTTGCAGTTATTGACTGGAGAACCTTAGTTTACAACAAATCTGTACAAGAAATGTATGACATCTTTTGTGAGAAATATGGGAAGATAGTAGATTGCTGCATACCTGTCACCAAAGTAGGTGTAATTCATGCCAGAGAGAAATGGTTCGATAATGGGTGTAAAAGAACTAAGGAGTGGAGAGACAAATGCTGGAAAAGGTATAGGAGGAGAAAAAACATAAATGCCTGGCAAACCTACAAAAGAGCAAGAAATGACTACCTAAGTAAAAGGAGAGAGGCATAGAAAGACTATGAGAGGGACATCACCAGGAAGGCTAAAGAAAATCCCAAGCTTTTCCACAGCTTTATCAGAGGAAAACTGAAGGTAAAAGAACAGGTTTTAAGGCTAAAGAGAGCGGATGGAAGCATCACTGAGACGGATGAAGAGATCTGCAAAGAATTGAACAAGGAGTTTCAGTCAGTATTTACAGTAGAAAATACCCCCACCCCCTCAGATTGCAAAGATAGAAGCTCAAGGGCCGGTATTAGAGAACATCAACCTTACAGCCACAGAGGTATGCCAAGCGCTGATGGATATAGATGTTCATAAAGCTACAGGTCCTGATGACATATCCCCTCATGTGCTTAAAAAATGCTCAAACTCAATATCAGTGGCACTAAATATCATATTTAAAAAGTCACTGAAGTCAGGGGAGATTCCAAGATGCTGGAAACAAGTAAATGTGATACCTATCTTCAAAAAGGGCAGGAGGGATACAGCTCTGAACTATAGACCAGTTTCCTTGACAAGCATAGTTTGCAAAGTTATGGAGAAACTACTAAGGAAACATATCTCTCTTCACTTGGAATCATTCAACTTTTTGTCAGTGAGGCAACATGGCTTCAGAGAAGGTAGATCAACAGTAGCAAACTTATTAGAATTCTATGATGAGGTAAGCCAAATCTTACAGGAAAGATAGGGCTGGGCAGATTGCATATTCCTAGACTTCCAGAAAGCGTTTGACAGTGTTCCACATGGGAGACTTATTAGGAAGCTGCAAGCAATGGCTAGAATAGGTGGAAATGTTTTAGGATGGATAAAAACTTACTTAGAAGGAAGGGAACAGAGGGTTAGAGTAAGACACTCAGTGTCTGAATGGAGAAGAGTTAGTAGTGGAGTTCCACAGGGTTCAGTTTTAGGGCCACTTTTGTTCCTTGTATATGTAAATGACCTACCAGAGTCTGTAAATTCATTCATGAATATGTTTGCAGATGATGCAAAGATTGTGAAGAAAGTAAAAAACGAGAACAATGGTAGAGAACTTCAGGAGGATCTAAATAACCTGCATGAGTTGTCAGAAAAGTGGCTAATGAAATTCAATACTTCAAAATGTAAGGTAATGAGAATGGGTACAAGTGCAAGAAGGCCCAAGCTTGACTACTCGGTGGCTGGAGTAAAACTTCAAGAGACAGAAAATGAGAGAGATCTAGGAGTAAACATACTGGCAGATCTGTCTCCAGAAATACATATAAATGGCATAGTAAGGGCAGTATATGCATTCTTATCAAATGTAAGGGTAGCCTTCAGGCACATGGACAAGGAAATGTTCAGAAATATTTATATAACCTATGTGAGGCCAAAACTCGAATATGCAGCCCCCTTTTGGAATCCGCACTTGAAAAAGCACATAGCTAAGCTTGAGAAAGTTCAAAGACATGCCACGAAACTGGTGCCAGAAATAAGGAAGCTCAGTTATGACGAGAGGGTGAGGGAATTAGACTTACCATCACTCGAAGCTAGAAGATTGAGGGGGGATATGGTGACAGTCTTTAAATTCCTTCATGGTTATGATAGAGTGGATAGGGATCGATATTTTGATATGGCTGGCTCTAGAACTAGAGGTCATAGTTTGAAGCTTGGTAAGAAAACTTGTTTGCAGGATGTAAGGAAATACTTTTTCAGTGTAAGAGTAGTTGATAATTGGAATTGGCTAAGCGAGGAGGTAGTTAATGCTATCTCAATCCATAGTTTTAAGGACAGGTATGATAAGTATCACTAAGTATAAAATGGAAGCGATCAGGAGACGGGAAGATACGAGCTTTGGGCTCTTTCTCGTAAACACAATTAGGTAATCACAATTAGGTAATCACATATATTATATATATATATATATATATATATATATATATATATATATATATATATATATATATATATATATATATATATATATATATATATATATATATATATATATATATATATATATATATATATATATATATATATATATATATATATATATATATATATATAATATATATATTATATATATATATATATATATATATATATATATATATATATATATATATATATATATATATATATATATATATATATATATATATATATATGTATAGTCTCTTCAGAATTCTCCCCTTCAGGCTCTGGTAAAACTTCGTCCATGTCAATGATTTTTTCGCTATTACTATCTCTTTCGCTGTATGCTATAGCCATAGATGTCATTATCAAACAAATTTCATGTGAGGTTGAGTGTAGCCTATATGTTGATTATTTTGCCATCACATGCAAATCAAATCGAATCTCCTTTTGTGATAGGAACCTTCAGCCTGCAGTTGATAATATTTCCTAGTGATCAGTGAAAAGAGGCATGCAATTTTCCATACAGAAGAGTGTTGTGGTGAACTTTAACAGAAAGCGGAGTCCATAAAACCCCCATATAACTTTGTATGGGAACCCCATTACTATGGTCTCAGAGGTGAGGTACCTTGGACTTTACTTTGCTAAAGAGCTGACATGGAATGTGCATATCAGGCACCTGCGGGAGAGTTGTCTCTCGGCGGTGAATTTAATTAAGCTCTTATTCCATCTTTATTGGGGCTCAGACAGGAAATCATTGGAAGTCATATCCGACGCAATAGTCTTGTCCAGGGTTCGGTACGGTAGCCAGGTGTATGACTCAGCGAAACCCTCAGTATAAAATAAATTGGATCCTATTGTTAACCATTGTCGGAGGGCATGTTCGGGTGCTTTTCGGTTGAGCCTGATAATCAGTGTCTTTGTTGAATCTGGTCGTTTACCCCTTTCGTATATTATTGACCAAGATGTTTTGAAACAGCTTTTTAAGGTACAGTCCTCAGTAGACTCCACAACATACCATAGAGTTACCCAGGAGTGGCCCCTAGATGCGCCTGCTCAGTTGCCTCCTTTTGTGGGGAAGAGAGCACAGATCCTGCAGAACGAATGTCTTATCCTAGATGCACCAATAAAACATGTTGCTCCCCCAGATATTCCCCCATTGCAGTTACCCATAATACCCGTATACATTATGAATGCTCCCAATCACTCCTTACCTGAGGAACAAGTTCGTTCAAGCTTCCTTGCACATGCTGAGGCATGCCATGCACAGACTGTCTGCATATACACAGATGGGTCTAAGACTGGAGCATTAGTGGGATATGCAGCAATTTCCCACATAAGACCATTTGAGGGAACTACACCATTACACATCCATCTTTACAGCTGAACTGGTGGCAATCATGCTTGCAGTTAAGGAAATTTTTAACTACCAAGACACTCAGAACATCAAATATACAATATATGTTGATCCCCAAAGTGTGTTGAAGATCATCACAAAGATATATACATCGCATCCCATTGTGACAGAAATCCACAAGTGGTTGTACAGATCATCTGTAAGGAAAAAATGTGTCGTCTTTTGCTGGGTCCCCTCTCATGTAGGGACTGCCGGAAATGAAAAAGCAGATATAGAGACGAAAAGTGGTTAAAAGTCTCTCACCATCGAGGAGGGCTTGGAATCGATCCCTTTAATGGATATGTACTACCCTATTTGGGAGGCAATATTTAACAGATGGCAAGAAAGTTGGGACTCCCCGGAAAATAAAAACAATAAACTCAGAGAAATAAAAAGGTTCGTTGGTGGGAGACCTCCTATCACCGAAAAAGAAAAGTTGAAGCAGCACTCACAAAACTAAGCATTGGGCACACTAACCCTACCCATACATATCTGATGGCTGAAGAACGTAATGGACCAGTATGTGAAAGATGCAATGCCCCACTAACAGTTAAACATGTCTTGATAAACTGTAGAAAATGCAGTACTGCCAGACGTGAGTGCTTTGGTTACACAAACTTTAAATCTATTTCTAATGCTTTTGCAGAGTCAGATATGAATTTAATAATATTATTGACTTTTTAGGTAAATGCAACCTTTTATCCAAAATATAGGTGACTAACTAAAACCAAACCCCATTTGGGCCTTTCTTTGTTTCCCTCTCCAACTTATTTTCCTTTCCTGGGGAAGAATGCCCTCAGGGTGATGATCCCCGTCTTCTCTTTGTTTCAGTTCAATTCACTATCTCTTTCGAATAAATTTTTTTATACTGGCTTATCGACTTTGTGAGTACTGATGTCTAAAAAGTGTTTCACGAATATCAGTGGAGGTATTTAAAACTCCTCCTCTTAGTGGGAGTGGCTAACGACATGATAATAGATGGTCGTGGCTTTGGCACCGTGTCCTCATATGCACAGCTTCAGCACAATGTCTTCTTATGTGCTTGTTTCCACACTAGTATCCACCCACATCAAGAGCTTTATAAAACATATGACGGGGAAAAATAGATGCCATACAGCACCAGAAAAATATGGCATGCTTTAGAAACTCTTCTAGCGCCTATTATATCTTAGCACAAGCCCGCGGAATTTGAACACAATTTTGACAATGCCTGTGTCCAAGTTATTTACCTGAATGGGAAGGAGGCCAGCATTTAGGAGTTAATGTGAAAGATTATTTGAAAAATTCCTTAATATTTTGTGATTATATCTATAAATCACAAATCACACCTTATCAGATGTGGATTATACTTCCTGTTAACAGGATAATAAATAATACAGTTTAGAGGGACAATCGAGAGTTATCGCAATATGTAAAAAAAAAAATTACTGAACAACTAAACTTACGGACAAAATGAAAGTGATTTTACTAACAGCCATTTATTTATTTTTCAACATTGAAACGTATAGCTCTTTACACTAAAAAGCCAGTCTTACAGAAACTCGAAACATACAGCTGGAAATTTTAACACTAACTAAGGATA
Organism: Halocaridina rubra; assembly: GCA_037179515.1. Taxonomy (NCBI): domain Eukaryota; kingdom Metazoa; phylum Arthropoda; class Malacostraca; order Decapoda; family Atyidae; genus Halocaridina; species Halocaridina rubra. The sequence continues at coordinate 32,201 of JAXCGZ010006192.1, read as the reverse complement.
ATTTTCTGGTTTCGCCCAGTGGTTAACAAGACAAAAATACCCAAGATTATATTCATTAACAATGCAAAAACCAGAAAATTATCCATATTTGGACTCTTTAAAGTTTTTTCTTTTTCTTCCATTGTGACAACTACCGACACACAAATATGGAACAATTGACATTTCAGAGATTATCAACAAGGGAAAAAAATGATCTACTGGAAATATCAAACAACAGTGGCATAACTTGCTGGTCTATAAAGGATGGCTATTTCACTTTTACAATGCCATATAAAGTCTTCTTTATTTCTTGGATTATAATTATTTTAACATAGAAAAAATATGAAAGAATATATTGTCACATAGCATTCAGATCTACTATGTAAGCCTTAAAATAATTTGAAAATCTTGCTTTGATAAGTACGGATTATAAATAGCCTCTTTGCATGGTACCAGCAAATTATAGCTGAAATAATTCTCAGTTTGTGCTTTCACTAGACTTTCTTGAGACAACACCAGTACTTTTAGAAAAGGCTTTGAGCAAGATGATGGCATCATCCACATGGATTTTCCATGCAAAAATCTTGGAATTGCCAACTATCTCAAATCATTACCTAACTTGTGACTGAAAAGATCCTACTCTTTTAACAAATTTAGATTAGGAATTGACTCAACAATATGTTTACTGAAGGAACTGTATTATTCTAGTATTTGAAAGTTTGCCTGAAGACTTTCTGAACATTATTTACAGTTCAAGCAGAAAGTATATACAATACAAAATGTTTTCACCATATACTTTTATTAGCCATATGCTATATAATAATATACAGTACACCGCATTACCTTTTCTCCAAAATGAAACTAATGAATCTGTGTCATTTTTTCTCCGCATACCTCCAGTAATCTGCTTTAGTACACTAGAGCAATAACTCCATTTCATTTTCATAAGGAGCCAGCCAGGTATTAACTGAGTATATATCAAAGTACTTACAATTATATTTAAGATGTCTCATGATATATATTTATATAACCACCCTGTGATAGTAATTTATTCAATTTCTTGAATTATAAAACTTACAGTATGTTTTTTGGGTCTTGTTTCTTTACCATGCGAGTTCATGAGTAGAAGTACTTCTAAAAGCTGTTCCTCTTATAGCCTGATATCAATTAGCTCGATGTAGGTTTAGGACGTAATCCCTAAAGGACTTTACACATAATGGGCTTCTCATGGGTTATGTCTCTCGTTCTCATGTTGCCTTGCTATTTTATTAAGTGTTCTAGAAGGGTTTTCTATCTTCCTTTGCTTCATGATTGTTACTGCTTGCTTAAATAGGTCACCATTCATGTTGCTTATTCTGCCTCTACGGTCTTGTTAGTCATTTTAACTATTTGAGATTTCTCATTCCTAACAGTGTCTGTAATTTGTGTGCAAGTTTCAAAGTCTATTTTGAGAGCTCTGAACTCTTAGTTTGGATGGGAGGGGTCTAACTTGGGAAAACAAAGTTTCCCAGAGATAAAGTATGTTCCCACGTGTGGCCCCTCCTGTTTTGAGTATGTATGATTTAGCCCTTTTACTCCCTAAGTAATAGAGATGTGTTACATATTTTTTTACTGCATACTGATATAGTGTCTGGTCTGTTGTTAATTGTTACTGTACTTCTTCCTTTCTATTTTATGTTTTGGAGAGGAGTGAGGCGCCTGCAAGATCCCGGGGTCATTACTGGCTTCTATTCATAATCTCTGAGCCATATACCACCCATTTTAAAGAGCAGCTTGATTTTGGGGGGATATTTCTTTGTTAATGCGAGCTCTTTCTAGGCTCATAGTTGTGCAGTGATATCTTGGGTTGGTTTGCCTGCTGATGCTTTCTATGTATGGGTGTTCTGAGGGGCTTTGTTCCTTCTAGTGGCACTGCTTTTGCTTTTTATCTAGTGCAATCTTGTCTTTCTGTCTCTTTGGTTCCTTTCATTTTGGTTTCTTTGTTATTTTGAGCCTTAGTGTGTCAAGTGTTTTATGTTGTTTTGTGCAAGGTTCTATCTCCTTTCTATGATACATATAGTCGTGGAGCAATTAGTGCTCCATGCACTGGGATAGATGTTTTACTTCCTGGACCGAGATTCTTGGAAATGACATCAAAGAGTATCAGCTTAGAAAAGTACCTCTCCTTAACCTAACATGGTCGAGATCACACCAAAAATCCATCTGCAAGCTACCGGGAACCTTTTTTTCTAAATATATACTAGCTACCATTATGTACTTACCTCTAAGCTATATGATATGAGACAAATTGAATATACTGAAGTATAATACACATGAAACATTCTAAAATGGCAGCAGAGAGTAAATTTTCCATATTTCGTTTCATAAAGAAGATGCAATTATGATCATATTCTATTCGCTAAATGTAGTGTCATAACTTGCGTCATGCTTATGGAATATAAACTCTGCTCGACAACATTCTCTTTTGATTATAATGTTCCTTCGGAGACAAATATGGCTATCTCATTAGTAGAAATTTTACACCATGAAAATACAAAAAATTAATATATAAGAAATGAGCAAGTCACTTGCATACTAAAAACAGATGAATTGCTGTGTGTGATGCAGCTCAATGGCTTCTACAATCATTACTATTCAAGACATAGCCACAAGTTTCTGTGTACAATAATACATTTCTTTATATATATATATATATATATATATATATATATATATATATATATATATATATATATATATATATATATATATATATATATATATATATATATATATATATATATATATGAATCATTATTTACCCCGACTGGGACTCGAACCTAGGACTTATAATTACTAAGTCAAGGCATTACCAACTACACACCACAGAAGGTTAAAAGGAATCCAAAATTATAGCTTATATCTGCTATACTTAGGAATGAACGCATTCTATGTTCATATTACAGATTCCCCAACCTCACTCGTGGCTTAATTTTCGCATTTAATTCAATTCCCAATCTCATTCGGGTCATACAATAACCAAATAAGCACATTACATATGTGAAAACATGAATCATTATTTACCCCGACTGGGACTCGAACCTAGGACTTATAATCACTAAGTCAAGGCGCTACCAACTACACACCACAGAAGCGCCTTGACTTAGTAATTATAAGTCCTAGGTTCGAGTCCCGGTCAGGGTAAATAATGATTCATGTGTTCACATATGTAATGTGCTTATTTGGTTATTGTATGACCCGAATGAGATTGGGAATTGAATTAAATGCGAAAATGAAGCCACAAGTGAGGTTGGGGAATCTGTAATATGAACATAGTGGCATTCAGATAGAATGCGTTCATTCCTAAGTATAGCAGATATAAGCTATAAGGTTGAATTCCTTTTAACCTTCTGTGGTGTGTAGTTGGTAGCGCCTTGACTTAGTAATTATAAGTCCTAGGTTCAAGTCCCGGTCAGGGGAAATAATGATTCATGTTTTCACATATGTAATGTGCTTATTTGGTTTTATATATATATATATATATATATATATATATATATATATATATATATATATATATATATATATATATATATATATATATATATATATATATATATATATATATATATATATAATTATTTTATAGCAAAATATCAATTTTCCTTTTGAAAACAGTATAAGGAGGTTTTAATGCTTTTTAAATAACATATTTCATCATGCTCTTTAACTTAACATTAAATATATACAAAGTATTGTAAAATATTCAAGCAAAAGTTTCATGGTATACTTCAAGTTATGAAACTTCTGTAAGAGAGATACATTAATTTTATAACTTCAGAGGGTCTTAAAATACAGCCTAAGTATGTTCTTAATTAGTCTGTAACAGTAGGATACATTAAACTGTACATTAAAAAATAAAGTAAAAATGAAAACAAATAAGACTCGTATTTGTGGCCAGAAATAACCTATATGTTTAACCTGATAGTAGTTGAATACATATAAAAAACTTCAAAATGATAATACATTTTTCAGTCAAAACATAGTATTACATAAATGATTTTCCTCTCAAAGTATACCTACATAGTTATATGTATATATCTTGACTTATGTACCTACTTTTAATTTTTCGTATTTTTCATTCTGAATATAATTGGTATTACTATCAAAGTAATATACATAATCATATGGATATATTTTGACTTATGTACTTAATTTTAATATTTTTTAAAGCTTGTATTAGTGGTGCCTTCACAGACAATATGCTCTTTGATGGGGCTAAATATACGAGAAAATACACAATTATGCCATGAGAATGGCTATTAAGTATGAATAAGTACAAATTTGAGTTAGATAATAGCTTCTTTTTTTTAAGATATGTAAAAATAAACATTCTATGTCTGAGTAAAATAAAGTTTGAGTAATCATTATTCATAGCAGCTATGTTACTATGTTGGATACTGTATCTTCATAATCTAATTTTTTATTTTGTATTTTACGTTTTGTCTGTCACCATTAGTTCCCACATTGGGTGGGGATGGACATTGATGGATTGAAGCTGAGGAATTAAGGCTGGATGCCCTTCCTATTCCCCGCCAAGGGCTTGAACGTGGATTAATCACCACTTGAGTTAAGCACTCTACTGGTTTCACTATGGCAGTCTCCATATCTTATTAGTTTCATAGATAGGGTAAAAATGTAAACAGTTATGAAAAGAAAATTTAATTTTTCCTTACGAAAAAGTACGTGAAATTGCTGTTAGCAATGCCATAAATTTTGTAATGAATGTGAAAATAATTTTCATCCCTGGATGAATATGATTGTAGGGGGCAAATGAAGGGTGTAGGGGAGTTGCATTTTTTTGCATGTTGTAGGATGCAAGTGAAGGGTATAGGGTATGAGGTGCGTCTAACTCACAAAATTTATTTATGAAAAAAGTAAAAGGTAAGGTAAAATAATTTTTATTGATGACGCCCTATTTCCCAAGTTCTTTTGTCACAGAATGCCACTCTTTTAATTAATTTCATCTATGGGAAAAATTTAACCGAGACGAATGCATCATCCTTATTATATGAAGGAAGAGAATATTTTTATGCAAAAAAAAAAAAAAAAATAAATAAATAAATAAATAAATAAATTCATTGCTACTGAAAAATAGGTAAATGAACTTTCATGATGCCAGATTGCTGTGCTGACTTGTACCATTTTATATAATTTAATTTTTTCTATTTCCTTTTATCTCACCAAGTTGCTTCCCTCTGCTAAAGTCATAAGGTTTACAGTATTTGACTATTTCCAGCTAGGTTTGTTGCTTGGCTTATGATAACAATAATATTTATTATATGCTTTTGCAAATGATGCTGTTTTGCAGTTATTTCTTAATACCATTGCAGTTCATTTGTATGTACCATGTATGTTTACCGTACCTAAAAAAATACATATCCCATTGAATATACAAATATTATTGACAGTTCTGTTTCTAAAACTCTATTTGAAGTATGCTATCCACTCAGAAATAATGTGCTTATTCCAAATATTGCCCAAATCAACCTTTGAGTAAATTAACAGCTATTATAGTTCATTATGATACCCATACAGAAAGTAAACAATAAAATTAATCATTTAAGCATGCATGTACAAAGTACAGCAATATAAAATTTTGCAGCAACTAATTCCTTTGGGAAAAAACCAGCATTTCTTCGAAAAAAATAAGGAGTTTCTAATGCCATACTTATCTTTTTCCATAATCATATCAGATAAATTACAACTGCATAATTAATGCTCAAAAAAGTAAAGAATTTTATTATGATAAACTTATAATTTTCTATAATCTGACAATAGCAGATAAAATTTGCAGCATCAGAATTACTGTTACAGTAAAAATTTCACAATGCTATACTTATTTGTTATATTCAAACTATATCAGATAAATTGCATCTGTATAATTAATGTTAAAAATATATTTATTAATGCTATACTTATCAATTTTTTACAATCATACTATATTATATAAATTTCAGCTGCATAAATAAATTTAGCTGCATTATCTACATTCATACACAGACTCTTAGATCTTAAATATTGATCTATGCAACCCAAACTCTGCTCATGAAAAAATTGTCATCTTATGAAAACCCTATTCGCTTTAGTTAAAGTATAATGAATATAGTATTAATGTGTAGTACAAACCTTTAGAATACATATGGGCAACCCTTTATTATCTTTCGGGCCACATAGGAGTTTTTTCATCTTAATTCGGGCCAGACTTAAACTTTTCTTATATAATATTTTTAACTATAACAATTGTATACTGATAATATTGAAATAAAAAAAAATATTTGCTTTTTATATGTTTTTTATTTACATATCAGTAGACAACTACTGTAAAATATTATGTAAACAGTGATATATTTGAATAAGTAAACTTGACATTTGTGAAGTGAACGTTTGGCCTGAATTAAGATGGAATATATTTTATGTGGCTTGGAAGATTACATAAAAGTTGTCCATGTGTGCTTTAGAATTATCTGATGTACTGTGCATTGCATCATTATTATCAGTGCTAAATCTATAAAACTTACAGAAAATTTATTTATCATTAAATCCTCAAATACGGAATAGAATACAGGGAACTGATCAATTAATGGAAGTTGAATGGTGTAACTCATCACAGGAGAGATGTTTTTGGTATTCCTCGTTGTGCTATCACAGGTAAATAAAGTGTGAATTTTTGTCCATAATTGACATGTTACTTAAATGCACAAAATAACTAATGGCATTAATATTTTTTTAATTTTTCGAATATTAATTATACAATTGATTGATACTTTTACTTTAACGTACCATAAAATAGAGTAATACAATTAACTGATACTTTTATTTTAACTTACTATAAGAGAAAGATATACAGTTCATTGATCCATTTACTTTAATGTACCACAGAGGAAGTAATACAATTAAATGATACTTTAACAAACCATAGAAAAAGTATTACAATTAATTGATACTTTTACTTTAAGGTACATAGAGAAATTATATCAATTAACTGATACTTATATTTTAATATACTATAGAGAAAGCAATACATTCAACAGATACTTCTACTTTAATGTACCATAAGTGAGAGTAATACAATTAGCTGATACTTTAATGTACCATAGAGAAAGTAATACAGTCAATTGATACTTTTAATTTAGAATACCTACGAGAAAGTAATACAATTAACTGATTCTTTAATTTTAAAGTACCATAAAGGAAGCAATACAATCAATTGATAATTCTACTTTAATGTACCATAAGAGAAAGTCAGGTTTTAAAAACTACACAAAATTAACTGTGATCTATGACAGCTGTACTTGACCTGTTGTGGCGTCCCCAGATGATAATTTACTATAATGAATCAATGTATCTTCTGGTTTGAAATACTGATATGAATATCAGTTAGAATTTTTAATGCATGAAAAAATTTAATTCTGTTTAAATGATTAATAACATGCAAAAAACCATAACAAACACCCTCAAGCAATCAACTGTTTTTAGTTTTACTTATATATACAATATTAATCTTCGAATCATGTACAGATTAGTGACCCTCAGTATATTATATAACCCTGTATATTGTTAGGTTAGGTTAGTCAGTTTAGGTTAGATTAGGTATTGACCCAACCTAACGTGGCCAAACAAGTTACTTGGTTATTTAATGCTCATGGGATAGCTAATTGTTACCTGATTCTAATATTCTTTTCTGAAGTAAATTTTAACCGTACCTATATGCTATTCTACATATATTAATAATCTTTACTTGCTCACTATAACGAGTTTTGGTTAGTTTTAAGTCCCAAATATTACTGAAATAGAGATTAAGTAATATTGTAAAGGAGAGAGAGAAAATGTAGCGGGAAATCTGTAAAGCTGATTTGTAGGATTCATATTCTATCAACCACTGAACTTTGTTCATATAGAAGACTAGTTCTATCTAAGTAGCTAAATTATGTTCTCTAAAAAGAAATAACACCGGTCTGAACTTGCAAAGAGCACCCCATTATTTAAATTATATTAAATATCAGTTTCCATACATCACCCATCTGTTCAAAAGTCTCCTCTGTTTGTAAGTTATTGTATAAGAACTTTCAATCATGAAAAGACTTTCATTTAGAAACTCTCTAGAATATATATATATATATATATATATATATATATATATATATATATATATATATATATATATATATATATATATATATATATATATATATATATATATATATATATATATATATATATATATATATATATATATATATATATATATATATATATATATATATATATATATGAAGCAAATATATATATATATATATATATATATATATATATATATATATATATATATATATAATATATATATATATATATATATATATATATATATATATATATATATATATATATATATATATATATATATATATATATATATATATATATATATATATATATATATATATATATGAAGCAAATATATATATATATATATATATATATATATATATATATATATATATATATATATATATATATATATATATATATATATATATATATATATATATATGAAGCAAATATATATATATATATATATATATATTGTCTTACATGGTTTTAAATGGTGCGGTTTTAAATATATACAGTAGTGATATACACATGTTTTATATATATATATATATATATATATATATATATATATATATATATATATATATATATATATATATATATATATATATATATATATATATATATATATTCCCCTACTGATGAACAAGTTAGCTTCCAGAAGTTCATTCATAAGTAGAATTGTTTTTAAGTTGTGTTTAGGTAAAAATATGTACCTTACAGTAGATACATATGCAGTCCTGAACAGTACTTAGGCTAAAGACACTTAATTACCACATAAAACATAAAGAATATGGTATTAATGAATTTTAATACAGTAATAAAAATGTAATAATACAGTACAGTATGGCAATGCATACATCAATATTACTGGGTAGATAATAGGTAGGTTTTTGTTCGTTCTGCAAATATTTGTAATTCGGTTGTTCGTAAGTAGGGGAGCGTCTCTGTGTGCGTCTATATATATATATATATATATATATATATATATATATATATATATATATATATATATATATATATATATATATATATATATATATATATATATATATATATATATTTTATATACCTGCATTTCGGTTGTTATAGCATGTTTTACAATAATAATTTTTCATATTGATAAACGTTCTAAATTAATACATTAAACATTTCTGATTGTCCATATACTGTATTTGTAGAGAGCAGTATTCGACTTCTCTCTTACCTTCGTCCATGTCTCAAATGGCTGAATTACCCCCCCAAAAAAAAACAGAACAGTCATATTCATATGTGTTTAGCACCCCATGCTGCTATATTGCAAAATGATATAAAATTCACATATTCATTCTCACTTAAAGAATATCTACTATCACTAGATATTCATTAACATAGGAGGTGCCTAGAACTTAACGGGCATTTTTGCAAAATTACAAAATGTCGGAAAACATTTAAAATTTTACAACCTTCAAACTTTGATATCTCGGTAGCTGTGCCTATTATTCTGATTATTTGTAAATGTAACATCAAAATATTGTGAGCAGCTATCAAGCTATCAAATTTTTAATGTTGTAAAACTTTATGTGCGCTTTTAGACATTTGTTAGTTTTGGCACTCAGGCCAATAGTATCAGATGCTCATATAATCCCCTAATTCACAGTCATAAACTGTGTTAATATTTATGCATATAGCACATCACTATAATAATCCTCGTCTTAGGATGTCACTGTTAGTCCCCATTATGAGAGTGGACACAGAGTGTAGCTGGGGAATTAAAGCTAGAGCTAGATGCCTCTCCAAGCGCCCCATGGTGGTCTCAGTCACGGGACTGACAACTCCTGAGTAGAAAACTATAACCACTCAGCTACTGAGGCCTCTATAGAGCATATCACTATAATTTCAAATAATCTTTCTTCTAGCATGGAGCATGGCACTGAAAATTATAGGATATATTACTGTATTAAAAATAAACGTGTTAAATATTGGGAATTCGCATTATGACTTTATATAGTGATGCAGTATTTGGAAAAATGTCTTGTACTTCTCTTTCCTGTAAGTATTTTAACAATACATCACGAAGTTTCTCCATGAATGCACCATTTTATGTTTCACAGTCAGTCCCTATTCGAATGGGCTTGGGAACAGGGATGTTGGTGTTTTAGGTTAAGGGTGGTTGCCCTTTCTAACATACCATGGCGGGATTGAACCTGCATTTATATGTTTCTAAAAGGATAGATTTAGGGAATTTGACTTAGAGCATCAAGAATTTCAAATATAATATTGTCTACTATACAAAGAGTTTGCTCTAAATTACTAACCTATGATGGGTTCTATGTAAATCACACATATTACTATGCCAACCTTGTAAATGAGGCACTACATTATAAGTCTGACAGAGTGTTTAGATATAAAATGAACAGTTGTTGTTACTGTTGTTGACGTTCCCTAAGCTGTCTGGCCGATCAGTCCCTGGTCCTTATAAAGGGCCACTGCCAATTCCAGGCTTTCCCACATAGCTCCAAGGGAGTGTATGTAGTGTTGCTGGCATATGTGATTGTAAGTGGTGCAGTCTTTCATAATGCGATTAACTGAATGTGATGTGCTATATCAAAAGATATATGCAGCATGGGAATGCATTTTCCAATAGCAAACAATAATTATTCCCATAGTTTTGAACACACTATAGGTACCAGCTCCTTATGGATCAAAATTTCGGAAATAGTTATACACTTTTTAAATGCAGGTAAAGTAATACTAAAGTACTGACAGCCACTTGAAATATCAAGTCACACATTGTATCTGAGCATATACCTATTAACTGATCACAGTTGCAATGCACTGCTTCACCAGTGCTGGATGTACAAGTTTTGATATTCTAGTATATAAGAAAATGGATTTTAACAATAAACTGGACTGAAAAAAATCACACATACTGAATGTCTGAATATATAAAAATATATAGTTCATTGCCAGTTAAAAATGTAGGACCGTTTTTTTTCTTGAAAATTGAAAGAGCTATAGTTAAACTTGGGTACTTGAAGATTGTGGCTTCTCTGTGATTCTTGTTCATATTTCAATAGTTTATTGCAGGTATTGTAAGTTCTTAAGATATATCCTTTCCCCAAAAAGAATTCTCATAAAGAGATTAAAGGTAAGTAATTTTTTTTTTTAACTGACAACAAATATTTATATATTTTATATCCAAATGAGTGTGGCTTTAATCCCAGTTTTGATATATGTCAGTTGACAAAAGGGGGGTTTAAAAAAAGTATATTAGTTTTCAGTTATATCACCATGCAGTCCAAAAAGACATGTCAATCTGTAGTTCACTAACTTTATGCTGACTTCTCAAATATTTTTTTGATTTAGCCATGCATCCACCGATCCATATTGCAGGCTAATAGGTATAGAAGAAAAGAATTTATTTTCTCACAGAAAATACAGAAAAGTCTGTCTTTCATTCTCGCTTGAGTGTGAAACCTCTGAAGCAGCAGAGCTTCTTCAATTATGTCAAATAAACTGATATAAAAAATGGAATGCATGTGAAAATAAATAATTAGGCTTGCTATTATGTATGCACTTTTGTAAATATTGAAAATGAAATTGGATGTAGCCACCCTGCTGACCAGGGAGAGAACCATATATAGAACCTCGGTTTTCACACGCCTTAGATCATAATATTTTCGGTTTTTTAACTTTTTTTGGACCAAAAATACTTTGGTTTTCAAACTTAGTCTTGGAACTTGAATAGTAATCCCCAAGATGCTTTGGCCATGTGGCTACCACGCAGGCTATGAGGGTCTCAGTTACCCTTTAGCCACCATTTACATGGCTACACAATATGATGAGATGCCATATCTTATCCTAATTAATGCTGGAACATTGGTAGGGTATGGATATTTTGGACCTGACATTCTATAAATCGCCAATGAATGCCCAATTATTGCCCAGATACTTCAGCTATTTTGCATCTCCAAAACCAAAATGTGACTCAGAGAGGAAAGCAATTTAATCGTAGTCCACAGCTTCATTACCAAGGTGAATCCACTATATGCTACTCTGATGCCAAAGATCTCTGCTTTGGTAGTCCATTACTTGTTAGACTTACCCACCTCAGCTTGAGGAAGGGCTGAGATTACAATGCATTTCCTTCTTAGGAAGAGATCTTTTGGATATCCTCTTTCAATGCATAGTATTATTGTTTACTGTGTGAGCACAGTTATTCAAATGCCTTTACCCATCAATGTGATCTTCTATGGCCATGCTGCACCACTGCGATATGGGATCACATGCTCGGTAATTGCTCACCTTTTGATATCAAATTTACCAGTCTTAAATTCTGAGCATTAGATGAGGTTTCTGAAAGGGATGGACACTGAGGAAATCCTTCCCGGTTCTTTGACTTCACAGTGCCCCATTTCTGCAAGAATATGCCGAGGCCTATCTAGTCCCCATGATACTTCTTCGTAAAAAGATGTTCCAGAAAGTGCTTCACTCTGTTGAAGTAAAAACTCCTTTAATTTATCCAATAGTATTCTAGTATCCACAGTCCTTTGCAGTAGAAATTTGAAATATCATTATGCCATTACTTTGGATTGGAGGAAGGGAGCTATGATGGTTACTGTTTAGGATCCATCTTATCTCTATGAAGTGAATTCATTTGGTCCAACTTTCGGGATGGACTGTGGCATGTCTTCTTGTAATTCATTTTTAATTCCTCAGCCAGAGCTAAAACCACCTGTTGTACTTGTAATTTTTTCTGGAACGTCCCAATTCGGAATTGCTCAGATAGGTAGCACACTTTATTTACATGCTTGGATTGACGTACATATTTATAGTTGCATACAGATTAAAGAACATCACTTGGAGGTGGTAGTACTAAATGCAACATACATTGAAGCCCTGGACTAGACTCTTTTTTTTCATTACACAAGATATCACTTCAGATGAAAGCTACTACTAACCTCCTTTGGAAGCATCATTTAAGCTTGTTTTTTTCATGTTAAGTGAAGGTTAGGTAGGATGTAAAGTTAAGCATTAGAGACTAAATATAAGAATACTTTTTTGCCAAAGTTCCAAGTAATGTACGAAAGAATGGCCAACTTGAAATCTGAGACAGAATCTGTTTTTGCACTCTTAAAGGTAAAATTTTATGCATTAAAATCCCAAGATGTAAAGGCTTTTGGTAAATGATGCATAGGGAGGCTAATACTATTTCTATTTTAAGTTCTTGACTACCTATAACAGGACTGTTGATATCAATCTTCTTATGCTTTTCTCCATACTTTGCATTAGTGTTGGGTGTTCGTTGGAACTAGTAATCCTGCTTCTTTGAAGAAAGTTTACTTTTTTTCTGGAGGGAAATCTCTCTCAGGAATAGACTGGTGTTCAACAGGATACATGAGAACTTAATAAGAGACTCATTTATGTTGAAAATGTAGTGCACATCATTTGGCATTGTAAATTTTATTTGAATAATGAAAAAATTAACAAGAGGGCTCTTAGCTTTTGTAGATCATTATTGCCCAAGGTCCTTGTTTTTATAAAGGACTGGTCATATGCGAAGGTCAGAATGCTGCTATTTGGGAAACTGTCTCTTAGGATTCTCAGGTTTCTTCATTATGCATACTAAGAGTATTTCTAGGATAAATAAGTGAGCATTATTTCTTGCAAGCTCTGTTTCTGGTTTCATTCTGCAGTAGAACGAACTTTCATGTAACGGGAATCAGCCAAGTTCCAGTGGCACTTGCTTCATTATATACTGTAAGAATATCTTCCTTCTTCATATGAACAGTAATTTTTATTTGAGAATTATTCAGTCCCATCACTTTATTATGGGAAATGTTGTGCTTTTTAAAGTTTATGATATGGACATCACTTTTCAAGAGTTTGTTGAAAAAAAATGCTCAGACTCAGACTTAACTGGTGTAAGCCAGGTAGTTATCCTAAGTGCTGTGTAAATCTAGCCATGAATTTGCAAAGCAAATATTTTTAATATCTGTAATGTCACTTATTTATCTGAGGAATTTCAGTGTTTGTATTTTTACCATAATACTCCTATAGGAAGAGACATATTTATTATCCATTTACAGTATATTGATTCCTCTACACCATGAACAAGAGCTTTGAGGTTATGAAAATCTAAAACAAGGTAGTATATAAATACTGATGGTCTGAAGGGGCATTGCATCCTATAAGATACCCCTATGAAACTGAAATAACATTCATTTACTTTTTCATAAATATTGGTATTTTTTCATATGCAAATAAATATCCACAAATATATGTCAGGTATCAGGATTTTGGAGGTTTTCCAAAGAAACTTGCATTTTCCTAAATGAAGTTTGGAAAAGAATGACTAATATAAGTGACACGTCAATATATATCAAGGCTTGCAAAATATATGGAGTCTTTAGAAGGCTGTATTTCTTGGCAACACTGACTGTGTAGTAAAAGATAAGTCATCAGGCTAACTTGAACCTTCTGACGACATACCAGAAGGATCATCTACACCATCTTCACCTCAAAAACGGTGACGTTTTGAAGGAGGCAAGAAGTCAGGTACTGTGGTGGATGATGGCTGCGGATTATTGGAAGTGGAAGGAGAACTCACAGTCATGGAATTTGAGGTAAGAAACAGTTACAGGAAGCTCCTGCCTCCTTTGTTTGGCTTGATCAAAGATTATTTGCATTGGTTTAAGAATAGCTGCTAGCCTCGAGTGACATGTATATTCATTCCACTGAAGGGCTTTGGTCTTCAGAAAATCTCTATTGAGCCCTCAGGAGTCCATTCTGTTGGTTTCAAGAAGCACTTTACCACAAGCTCGAGAAACTTTTGATACTGCAGGTGAAAAATTAGCAGTGCTACGAATTTCTTTATCCCTATGCTTTATGGAGCGAATGTTAGACTCTTGTCTCGCCAATATTTGCACCACTTCAGATGTCGACATCATATTCAACTGGTCTAAAACTTTTAATTTCTGCTGTAAACTTAACACATCTTTAGCCTTCTTGGGTTTTTCATCACTGACCTTAACATTTAATTTCTCTAATGACAGTTCACAGGAAGGTTATAAAAAATGTGGAACTCACGAATGCTATGAAGTCAATACCTGTAGTGGCACTAGGTGTTACTTTCACGAGTGTCAGACAAAAAAAAATTCGCATGTAGTGTCCCAACATTCTCCTCACTCACTTGGAAGCCATACTCGGCCTCCAAAATATCTTCAAAACTATAGGTGAATGAGCTATATGCGCTCATTTCACTAGTTTTTAATATATTCTAATTACTTTTCATCCAATATATTTAATTCTGTATAGTTCAAAATGCGTAAGTATAGTTTGCTTAAATACCAGGACAATTGTAGTCATCAATAAGCTGTCCATTTTTTCTGTAATTTCAGACATAGTGCATAATATTTCAGAGAGACAGAGATGAACATACTGAGTACTTGCCATAAGCATCCTCAATGCGAATAAAGACATGTTAGAAAAAGGCTGCTTCAACGGAAAGTTTTGATGGATACATGGTAAGGAAATACGTTTCCAAAAAGGCTTTTAAATGACGATCATATAGCTTGCAGTCTGTAAACTATAGTTTCAGACATATTGTCCTCGAGGACTGCATAGGAAAATCACAAAATAAGTTATTTAAACAATGATCCATGCACAGTATTGTGCTGAACAACCATATATTTCCATGATTTCTACAAGCTAGAAAAGTAACATTGGAAAAACAAAGCCATATAAAGTATAAAAAAGTAAAGATTTAAGGAATTTGTCTTCTGGTATAAAATTAAAAGGAAAAGCTTTTCTTTACTTTTATCCAGAGGCAAATAGTATACTGAGTATTAAATTAATAACAGCTGACTTCATCTTTACAGCCAGTAATGTTCAAGGATAAGCAGAAATAAACTTATAATGTCAAATAATAAAATAGTGAAAATGTTAAATTTCTGAGGCAGTATATCTGCCCGGCTAGATTCCATACAAAATACTTAGAGAATAAAATTATGTTACTCGAAAATCAACGAAGTACAAATGAAAAGAAAGCATATATCTGTGCATAATATTTTCATCTGCTGAAACGAAATAATAACCCTCACCTAACTGGGATTTACTTAAACTAAATATTGAAGTGAATTCTGCTATCATACTTCTGATCACATGCTACTATTATGAATATAAATCAACAAATATACAAGTACAGTACGGGTACTGCAAAACTGTTACATTCCAGTACTGCACTACCTTTTACAATATATCTCTGCATAACGACTACCCAATGGCGAGACAATATGACTAATAAGATATAAATAACAACTCAAGAATATATTGTGATAACCTCTCTACCTCCGCCTCTTACCATCAATACTCTTTCTAATCCCTCCGTTAAAACTTCTAAGAATTCCATGTAATTGCTTTCGCCTTCTGGTCTTAACGTTTTAGGTGGACCGGGTAAATTGATGATAACTAGTTGTGAGTTGTGGGATTTATTCACAATCACTTCGTTCAGCTTCACGGCTGTATGCATCCTCCGTACGTTGGCTTCATCGCTGTGGATAAATGAAAAAGAAGTGTGCAAATATACATATAAAGGATTTGTATTTCATCCAAGCTGTAGTGTCAACTATTTCTTGCACGCTTTAAGGCAAATGACCTTTAACTGTTAAATTACACTTAATTTATAGTAATGTCCTTATTTTATAACCATGATTTTTTTTCTTAATATTAAGGTTTAATGCTTGCTAATCAATATTATAAAACTTTTACTGGGATATGATACATCATCATATACATGTAATCAAGTAAATCTTTAATCAAGATATACTGTAAATATTAGGCAGATACAGATATCATGCTTACATGAAACACTTAAAGTAGAATAATTAAACATCTGATATCTGCATGCTAAGCAATTACATATATCATATTCACATTATCTTTAAAGATTACAATAATTCTTTTGATGTCTTTCATGCTCAATCAACAGGACAGTGACACTATTTGTAATATATATCACTTGGTTTTTGTTTCAAAAGATCTTTGGGATCATGTAATTACACAAAATATGGACTTTAGTGTGTTGGCTCAAAGTGATGGGTATGGAGCATGTTGTTTAGATGGCTTTGCAGTTGGGTCTTGGGTTGCTCTTGATGTCTCTAGCTAGAAGGAATCTCTGAGAAATGACCGTGAGAATCACTTTTCAGTGTAGAAATAATGGGAGCGTTGTATGTATTATGTTGAGTTGTGAGACATTGCCTAGGTAACCAAAGCCTCATATAGATTCTCGTCTCACTTGAGGGGCAGTTTTGTTGTAGAAGTTTGAACTCTTGCTGCACCTCTTTTGAGATGACTGGCCTTCCCTTATGATTTGCAGCTCTGGAGGGTGAATGTGCATGCAGATGCTGCCACTCAATGAATGTAAATAATTTCTACTGTTTGGATATGAAAACATATCCAAATGGGCTTGCACATGCCATTATTGAACATATATATCGTTTGTATACTGTTTTTTTTTTCCAAAATTATTGTATAAGCAAGTGATCAGAATGCATTTATATATTATTGTCTGTTTGTTTTTGAAGTTTGTGATATGTTGTTTATATGACATAGATATATCGTATATTATACCAAGGATTTTAGGCAGATGTGTATGTGTGTGCTAAGGGGATATTGTTTATGGTGAGTTGTTGAATGTGACGGTATTGTTATGTCTGGTTTATGAGAGGAGTAACTACTGATTTGGCTAGGGCTGTCTTAAATCGGTTTGTGGTGAAAATACATGTAGTGTGTTGAGGTAGGGCTGGAGGAGGTCAGCAGCTTTGTTTACATTTTGATGTGTCCTTGTGAGTGATTACCTAATTGTGATTACCTAATTGTGTTTACGGGAAAGACCCCAAAGCTCGTATCTTCCTGTCTCCTGATCGGTTCCATTTTAGACTTAGTGATACTTATCATACCTGTCCTTAAAACTATGGATTGAGATAGCATTAACTACCTCCTCGCTTAGCGAATTCCAATTATCAACTACTCTTACACTGAAAAAGTATTTTCTTACATCCTGCAAAGAACTTTTCTTACGAAGCTTCAAACTATGACCTCTAGTTCTAGAGCCAGCCATATCAAAATATCGATCCCTATCCACTCTATCATAACCATGAAGGAATTTAAAGACTGTCACCATATCCCCCTCACTCTTCTAGCTTCGAGTGATGGTAAGTCTAATTCACTCAGCCTCTCATCATAACTGAGATTGCGTATTTCTGGCACCAGTTTCGTGGCATGTCTTTGAACTTTTTCAAGCTTAGCTATGTGCTTTTTCAAGTGCGGATTCCAAAAGGGGGCTGCAAATTCGAGTTTTGGCCTCACATAGGTTACATAAATATTTCTGAACATTTCCTTGTCCATGTGCCTGAAGGCTACCCTTACATTTGATAAGAATGCATATGCTGCCCTTACTATGCCATTTATATGTATTTCTGGAGACATATCTGCCAGTATGTTTACTCCTAGATCTCTCTCATTTTCTGTCTCTTGAAGTTGTACTCCAGCCACCGTGTAGTCAAGCTTGGGCCTTCTTGCACTTGTACCCATTCTCATTACCTTACATTTTGAAGGATTGAATTTCATTAGCCACTTTTCTGACCACTCATGCAGATTATTTAGATCCTCCTGAAGTTCTCTACCATTGTTCTCGTTTTTTACTTTCTTCACAATCTTTGCATCATCTGCAAACATATTCATGAATGAATTTACAGACTCTGGTAGGTCATTTACATATACAAGGAACAAAAGTGGCCCTAAAACTGAACCCTATGGAACTCCACTACTGACTCTTCTCCATTCAGACACTGAGTGTCTTACTCTAACCCTCTGTTCCCTTCCTTCTAAGTAAGTTTTTATCCATTCCAAAACATTTCCACCTATTCTAGCCATTGATTGCAGCTTCCTAATAAGTCTCCCATGTGGAACAGTGTCAAATGCTTTCTGGAAGTCTAGGAATATGCAATCTGCCCAGCCCTCTCTTTCCTGTAAGATTTGGCTTACCTCATCATAAAATTCTAATAAGTTTGTTACTGTTGATCTACCTTCGCTGAAGCCATGTTGCCTCACTGACAAAAAGTTGAAGGATTCCAAGTGAAGAGAGATATGTTTCCTTAGTAGTTTCTCCATAACTTTGCAAACTATGCTGGTCAAGGAAACTGGTCTATAGTTCAGAGCCGTATCCCTCCTTCCCTTTTTGAAGATAGGTATCACATTTGCTTGTTTCCAGCATCTTGGAATCTCCCCTGACTCCAGTGACTTTTTAAATATGATACTTAGTGCCACTGATATTTAGTTTGCGCATTTTTTAAGCACATGAGGGGATATGTCATCAGGACTTGTAGCTTTATGAACATCTAAATCCATCAGCGCTTTGCATACCTCTGTGGCTGTAAGGTTGATGTTCTCTAATACCGGCCCTTGAGCTTCTATCACTGCAATCTGAGGGGGTGGGGTATTTTCTACTGTAAATACTGACTGAAACTCCTTGTTCAATTCTTTGCAGATCTCTTCATCCATCTCAGTGATGCTTCCATTCGCTCTCTTTAGCCTTAAATCCTGTTCTTTTACCTTCAGTTTTCCTCTGATAAAGCTGTGGAAAAGCTTGGGATTTTCTTTAGCCTTCCTGGTGATGTCCCTCTCATAGTCTCTCTCTGCCTCTCTCCTTTTACTTAGGTAGTCATTTCTTGCTCTTTTGTAGGTTTGCCAGGCATTTATGTTTTTTCTCCTCCTATACCTTTTCCAGCATTTGTCTCTCCACTCCTTAGCTCTTTTACGCCCATTATCGAACCACTTCTCTCTGGCATGAATTACACCTACTTTGGTGACAGGTATGCAGCAATCTACTATCTTCCCATATTTCTCACAAAAGATGTCATACATTTCTTGTACAGATTTGTTGTAAAATAAGGTTCTCCAGTCAAGAACTGCAAAAAGCTCATTCATTTTGATGTAATCTCTTTTCGGATAGTTCCTCCTCATGTCCTCAGTGCCTCTACTCTCAGGAAGAATATCTTCAATGATATACTCCATCAACAACACACAGTGGTCACTCTTTCCAATTGGTGGTACATACTCAATTTTTTCAATATCCAACACATTATCTGTGAACACTAGATCAAGTAGTGATGGCTCATCCCCACCCCTGGCTCTTGTTGGTTCCATTACATGTTGGTGTAGGAAATTCCCTTGTACGCAATCTAGGAATCTTGCCCCGAATGAGTCCTCACCACTGTGTGGGTCAAGATTTATCCAATCTATCTCTTTATGATTAAAGTCTCCCATAATCAAAATCCTACATTTTTTTTCCCGTGCCATGTTAATAACTGAGTTTATGACTTCAATAGTACCTATATGACTTTCCTCATAAACTTCAAGCCTATTTTGGTTCCTTGGTGGGTTGTATACAACAGTTATTATAATGCTCTCTGACCCAGTATTTATGCGAGCAACAAGAAATTCCTTGAACTCACTTTCTATAGCCAAGTTTATTTCTTCAACTTGAATCCTTTCACTTATGAGCAGTGCTATCCCTCCACCAGTCCTCTCAGATCTTTCAACCCTTAGTATTCTGAAGCCCTTAGGAAAAACTGTGACACTGTTTATGTCCTCACTCAACTTAGTCTCTGTAACTGCTACTATATCTGCCTTACTGTTGTGAATCCTATCTTTTAATTCTACTACTTTACCAGCTAATCCATCAGCATTTGTGTATAACAATCTTAATGAGGCCCCATCCCCTGATCTTCTGTCATTATCTTCTTTATCTCCCCTTTGTCTGGAAGAACTCTGTAATGAAAATTTTTCTTCTCTTCTTCATTTCTTTCATCATTTAACCTTCTTGCCTCTTGCAACAAGTTTTTGATCTTTCCCATCTCTTGCTGTGTTCTGTATCATCTAATGAACACTTCTTTGAATTCTTGAAGGTCTTTTAGACTTTTTTTCTCAACAATATTTCCGTACATGTTTCCCCCCTCTCAAAGGATACTTTTGTTGGTCTCAGCTTTCCTTCCCTCGAATATTTACCTAGTTGGTGTATGTTTACAATATCCCCAGGACCACTTACTACTCCAAGCTTTCTTATCAGGTCTACAACCCTAGCTTTATTTTCTTCAAGTCTCCCCTGCCATGTTGGCTCCTGGGATTCGCTTATGCCTGAGATTACCACTGTCTTCTCCTTATCAAGTGCCTGTCTGATGAGTGGGTTTGCTATGTGGAGTGGGTAGATCATGCATGCATAATATAAGAGTGTGGGAAACTTTCTGATATTTGCAAATTGTCCTGCAGAAGATACATGTACACACCCGCTTGTGAGGTCGTTAGCCATCTTTTCATATTATTGAGTATATTTGTGTTTAAAATTTTCTCTATTAAGTTATGGCAGGGAATGGCAACCAAGCTTTACGTATAGCTAATGTGACAAGAAATGTCCTACGGTGAATTCAAGCTGAATTAAAGCTATAAAAATATATTTGTGAAAGGTCAGTAACGAAGGTGTTTGTGGAGTGTAATGCTCTGATGCCATGTTGTGACGGGGCTAAGGGAATGTGAAGTGTAATTCATTGCAGTACTAATTATTTGGTGAGTTTCGTGGTAGTGCAGAATAGTGTAATGGGACAAAGTGAAGAGGGGAGGAAGTGTTTTCGTTGGCTTTGGGAATTATAATGATGACACAATGCATCCAGATGTTGGGTATGGTGTTGTGCAAGTACTGTAGCTGTAGTTTGATATGTTTGTCAGTGTTTGTATGTCTCGAGATGCAAAGTATCTACAGTGAATGTTGCTTATATTGTTAAGGCCACAGGTGGATGAGTGCTTTAGATTGTTGATGATGTGCTTTGTCAGATATATTTTTGAAGGGTGCATATCTTGGGTCTGTTAGGAATTGTCTCTTACATCTGACAATGCGTCAGTTGTTATGGCGGGAGTGGTGATGACTGAAATGAGAGAAATGGTTGACGAGGGTATTTGCCTGTTGTTTATTTGAAGGTACAGAGTTTGTTATTGTGATGGCAATACTCGATATAGTTGTGTTACTGTCAGATTATGTGATGGTGTTTATGGTTTTGTAGAGTTTGATGGTGTTTGTTTTGTGATCATGCATTTGCAGGTAAATATTCAAATTATAGTGTTGTTGTTCTAGCATTTTATTTCTGATTTGTGTACTAAGTACTGATATTTGTTGCTTATTGCCCTGAGTGTGGGGGGGGGGGGGCAGGAGAGTGTTTTAGTATGTTGTGATGTCTGATGAGGTTTGAATTTCTTGTGTGATAATGGGGTTGTGTCTATTTCTGTTACCTTTAGGGATATTTTTTTTTTTTTTGCTTGCAGAGTGAATTATTGTGGTAAAGGAGAGTACAGCATCATTTAGGTTTGTGATGGGAGTACTGTCTAGAGTTTCTATTTGTTGTTCTCTTTCATTAGTTGAAAGCTTCTTAGTTGGTTCTTTTGTAATTGGTGTACTGTATGTGTCTGTGGCTAGCTGGTTTGGTTCTTGCCATGGTAGTGATAATGATGGGAAGGTGGTCAGAACCTGGAGTTTTGACCACTCATCATGATATTGTGGGGTGAGATTTGGTGAACAGAAGGTGATGTCTGGTGATGATGGTAGGAAATGGGTTTGATGGGGAGTATGTGAATGTTGATGAATGTGATTAAAATGATAAGGTAATCTGTGTAATTTTATATTACAAACCCTTTGTCTATGTCAATAAAAACAAGTGGTTGTCTTGGCATTGAGGTCACCACCCAGGATGATGTTTGAAGTGTTGCTGATATTCTGTCATTATGGGGTGTAACCGTTTGGCAATTTGGGGGATGTATGTATTTATGTATAGGCTAATTTGTAGTATTTGGATGTATTCTATTCTTCTAACTGTATTTCAGAATTAGGCATTAAGATAAATATGATAATTTACTTTTGTTGGTAAGTTTGTGAGAATATTTGTATTGTTCTTTAGGCTAAGATTTTTTGATGAACAAAATATTGTTTCTATTACTTATGCTATTTTGTGCAAAAAGAAAAAATTTAATATTTTTTTGTAATACTTTTGTAATATTTTGTCAATAAACTATATATATATATATATATATATATATATATATATATATATATATATATATATATATATATATATATATATATATATATATATATATATATATATATATGTCTGATTTGTTAACAGTGCTTACTTTAATTGCTAGAATTTCTGTGGTAGTGTCATGTGGGGGGAGGAGGCACTTTGTATGTGAACTAGTGTCTAGGAAGGTAATGGATTAGTGTACTAAGGTGGTGAGTCCACCACTACCGCCGCAAATCCGGTCTTGTCCAATAGTGGTGAGGTCTTGGAATGTGGGTGTTTTAACTATTCTGAATTCGTTTCTTGTTAGCTGGCATTGTGTATGCTGTGTTGTTGGAGGAAGTGTGTGACTTCTTATTTTTGGTGTTAATTCCATTTATCTTAAATTATAGAATATTGATGTGTGTGCAGTGTGTATCAGGTGCTGCTACAAGGGAGCTAGGAGATGAGTGGATGGGGGTGTAAGTGGGGAGGGAGGCAGACGGAGAAGGATGTAATGATGATGATAACTGAGGTGAGGATTAGGGTGTC
Source organism: Halocaridina rubra (assembly GCA_037179515.1). Taxonomy (NCBI): domain Eukaryota; kingdom Metazoa; phylum Arthropoda; class Malacostraca; order Decapoda; family Atyidae; genus Halocaridina; species Halocaridina rubra. Next base: position 8,430 of record JAXCGZ010006192.1, on the reverse strand, counting down.
GGGAATGTTGACGGTGCTGGATAGATGGGCCAACTGGGAAATGGGATGTGGAGAAAGCAGGGGTTGGAAGGAGGAACATGTAGGAAGCATTGTGAGCAGATCCAAGTACTTGTACTGTATAGTATTTTATGTTGGCAAGTGTTGTGTAAGAGAAATGGGTCTAGGTTCTGCAGGATGAGTCAGCTCAAAGTGAAGTAAGAGCATTTCGACATAAGTATTTGTTGTTGGATTCTGGATTGTTCTAACTGTCTGGCTAAAATAAGTCTTCGAGAAATGACTGCCGTTGAGTAATTTCTCGGTAAAGAAAAAATTGTGTTGTTGTGTGTGTTGTGTTAAAAAATGAGGTATTGTGCAACCTATGCCCATCCCAGGATTTTGAGCCCTCTGAGGGAGAGGCATGGGTTGGTTGTGGCAGTATGGCCTCTTTTGCTGCCCCTTTTCTGAAGTACTTGGTGTCTTATTCTGATTTGCAGCTCTGGAGGGCAGGCCTATGGCAAAGACTGCCATTCCATGCCTGGAGTGGCAGAGTCTATGGTGTAGATCGAGCAACTCAGAAGAGGAGTAGCAAAGAAGGCCAAGCTGCCACAACCAACCCCTGCCCTTCACAGGGCACTAGACTTGGATATGGTTTGGTTGCCAGGGCAATTACCTCATCTCTCAGCATTATATACACAACAACAAAAACATTTTCCAAACCAACAAAAGACTTTCTGGCAGGCATATCTCAAAGATGGCTTCTCACTGGAGACATCGATACAACCCAGGACTCAACTACAAAGACATCTGTCCAACATGCTTTACACCCATTACTTTCAACCTACACACTAAAGGTTCAGTTCTCTGCAATTCAGGCAGAAACTGGACCCATTTCACATGTACAGTACTTGCTAAATTGAAACACTATACAAATACCTGAATCTGGTAAGAGTGCTATACACCCTCCTTCAAAATCCATACTCTACTCCTTCCACACCCCAACCCCTAATCATCATCACCAACACTCGAACCCTAATCTTAACCATCAATACCACTTTTTCCTTCTGCTCTCCTCTACCTACACCTGCAGCAGCATCTAAAACACACTTCACAAACAACCTAAATATTTTACACATCAACACAGAAGGCATAAAAACCAAAAACAGGAAATCATACACCAGCAAACAACATAATATACACACTGCCACCTAACAAGAAACAAAACTACACAAAACACATAAAACACCCACATTTCATAACTCTGCTACCATTAGATAAGACCGGATCTGCGGCCACGGCGGTGGACTCATCACCTTGGTACATAAATTATTAACTTCCGAGACACCAGTGCATACATAATATCCATCCTCTCCCTATATGGCACAATTACAAAGTATGCAGTGGAAACACATTAAATAATAATCACAATTACATACATCCTCCCTTATACATTCCCAACACTATCTAACAACTACACCCCACAATTAAAGTAAGGCACAAATACTAAAAACATCATCCTGGATGGTGACTTCAGCACCACAATGGCCACTTGCTTTGTTGACATTTTCATCAAGGACAGAGGGATGGTAGTACAGAACAAAACAGAAAACTTTTTCATTTTAAATACCTTTCATCAACATACACATGCTCCTCACCAAAACCACTTCCTACCATCATCTCCATACATCTGCTGCTCACCGAATCTTGTCCTCAACACATCATGGAGGGTGGTCAAAACCCAATTATCGGACCACCTTCCCATCAATAGCAACACCAAAACAAGAATTACGCAAGCTGGCAATATACACACGTACACTAAGTGGGAAGCTTTCACAAAAAATTCAAAGCCTAAACAGTACTCCCATCACAAACATAAATGATGCTGCACACTCTTTTGATATAATTTAAAAGGAGACAAAACATAGGGAACAGAAAAAGACACAATTCCAATCTCACAGAAGAAATTCAAGAAAATGCAATACACGACAATATTCTCCAACACCCACACACAGGACAATACACAGCAAATACATTCACTAGACACTAATCAACAATAAAATACTTGCACAACAAACATGAAATTGGGATAGTTTACTTGCAAACCTCTTACACAAAAGAAACACCAATAAACTCTACAAAACACTATAAACTGCATTACGCCATCCACCAGTTACACAGGTACATCACATTCTGCCATCACAACATTAGACACTATACAGTCAAACAACAGGCTACACCTTCATCAACCATTTCTTTCTTCTCAGTCATCTCCACCCCTACCATAATAACTGAGATATCATCATAAGTAAGAGACAGTTCCTTACAGACCAAGACTATGTACTTTTTACTATCCATTAGACAAAGCACACCATAAACAAATCAAGCAATTATCCACCTATGGTTCTAACAAAAAAAGCAACATATACCTTGATACCAGGTGCCATAAGGCATACAAGCTCCCACTAACATGTCAAACTAACTTACACAACACAATATCTTACATCTGCAATTAGTGCTGTCATTATCACACTGCAAACCTAACAAAAACCCGATACTACACCCTTCACATCGTTTCATTATACTACTCTGCACTCCCTCCAAAGTCAACGAATGACTAATACTGCAACATAGTACACTTCACGTTCCTTTAGCCCAATTACAACTTGGTTTCAGATCATTACACTCCATAAAGACTCATCTTACAGACATGACACAAAGAATTGTGATGGCATCAAATCATCTAAACCAGCTCATAGACACTTCTCGTGACATTCTATTCTTTCTACTTCTGAACTGCTATGGACAATCATTATTATTTCTAAACATCATGCCATCTCTTGTATTCAACTCAGCACCCCAATACAGTAAATCACCATTTTATGTCATAATTAACCCACCACCGACCAGGAGTGGACACATATGTTGAAGCTATTGAATTAAGGCTGGATGCCTTTCCTAATGCCCTGCGGTGGGATCAAACCCGTGATAGTTGCATCCCAACTTGTATACTCTACCTCTAAGCTACCACAGCATCCCAATACAGTATCTGTCTAGTTTTGGCTTTTTCAAATTCATACAGCTTTCATACAGACTTTCCTCTTACATTTTATTTTTTATTTGATTTATCAATTCTATTTTCTTGAATTCTTTACAATCTATTCAAAGTACTTCAACTGCTTTAGGTTTATGGTTTTTAAACCATTAGTACTATCCCTAATGAATAATGTAACTCGAATGTCAGCAAATGTCCTTCTTCACAAACCTTATAACTTTTAAAACATACCTTCTAAAGTTCTTAGAGTTAGGTCTCATAAAAAAGTCTTATTACCGTATTTATACTTACGGTTTCATTGTGAGGAGCTTCCTGAAACTCTCATTTTTAGAGGCTCTCTTCTCTGCATCCTCAGAGGCTTCACTCTGAAGTTATAAAATTAATTAAGATAAATAGCCAAGTTCTTACTGGTTTCATATTTCAAGCAACTCAACAGTTATGCTCTAGCAACTTCTATTATAATGTCAAAAGTGTATGTGATATATTTTGTCTGAAGTTGAGACATGAAAATATGGCAAAATATTAAAAATAGATTTACAATAGTTTTGTTTTTAACTTATGTTGTTTTTTTGATAATGTGAGAGCCTAATGGATCAGTGTTGAATTGTGGATTATATAACATTGATGCATTAGGCCTTCACATAGTTAAAGAACAGTGTAAGTTAAAAATATATAACTTATTTTTAATTGATAAATCCTTATTTTAGGAACAGAATACATATTTCCAAAACTTTTTTGCAATTATTTTTATAAAAATTCTTTTAATAAGATCAATATTTTAATTATCTTAAATCATTGTCATAATTTAATTAAATTAGTATAATTGTCAACATTTTTATTTTTGTATTGTATATTTCGGAACTTTTATGTTTTAATATTATATCGTTACTGTAATTTCATTGCTACCTTTTTCTGAGTTCACCAATAAAGCTCCTGATCAGGTTCAGGGTGTGGTGAAAATTTTAAGAATATATATATATATATATATATATATATATATATATATATATATATATATATATATATATATATATATATATATATATATATATATATATATATATATATATATATATATATATATATATATATATATGAATCATTTTTTTTTTTACCCCGACCGGGACTCGAACCTAGGACTTATGATTACTAAGTCAAGGCGCTACCACTACACCACAGAAGGTTAAAAGGAACCCAACCTTATAGCTTATATCTGCTATACTAAGGAATGAACGCATTCTAACTGAATGCCACATGTTCATATTACAGATTCCCCAACCTCACTCGTGGCTTCATTTTAGCATTTAATTCAATTCCCAATCTCATTCGGGCCATGAAATAACCAATAAGCACATTATATATGTGAAAACATGAATCATTCTTTTACCCCGACCGGGACTCGAACCTAGGACTTATGATTACTAAGTCAAGGCGCTACCACTACACCACAGAAGGTTAAAAGGAACCCAACCTTATAGCTTATATCTGCTATACTAAGGAATGAACGCATTCTAACTGAATGCCACATGTTCATATTACAGATTCCCCAACCTCACTCGTGGCTTCATTTTAGCATTTAATTCAATTCCCAATCTCATTCGGGCCATGAAATAACCAATAAGCACATTATATATGTGAAAACATGAATCATTTTTTTACCCCGACCGGGACTCTAACCTAGGACTTATGATTACTAAGTCAAGGCGCTACCACTACACCACAGAAGGTTAAAAGGAACCCAACCTTATAGCTTATATCTGCTATACTAAGGAATGAACGCATTCTAACTGAATGCCACATGTTCATATTACAGATTCCCCAACCTCACTCGTGGCTTCATTTTAGCATTTAATTCAATTCCCAATCTCATTCGGGCCACGAAATAACCAATAAGCACATTATATATGTGAAAACATGAATCATTTTTTTACCCCGACCGGGACTCGAACCTAGGACTTATGATTACTAAGTCAAGGCGCTACCACTACACCACAGAAGGTTAAAAGGAACCCAACCTTATAGCTTATATCTGCTATACTAAGGAATGAACGCATTCTAACTGAATGCCACATGTTCATATTACAGATTCCCCAACCTCACTCGTGGCTTCATTTTAGCATTTAATTCAATTCCCAATCTCATTCGGGCCATGAAATAACCAATAAGCACATTATATATGTGAAAACATGAATCATTTTTTTACCCCGACCGGGACTCGAACCTAGGACTTATGATTACTAAGTCAAGGCGCTACCACTACACCACAGAAGGTTAAAAGGAACCCAACCTTATAGCTTATATCTGCTATACTAAGGAATGAACGCATTCTAACTGAATGCCACATGTTCATATTACAGATTCCCCAACCTCACTCGTGGCTTCATTTTAGCATTTAATTCAATTCCCAATCTCATTCGGGCCATGAAATAACCAATAAGCACATTATATATGTGAAAACATGAATCATTTTTTTACCCCGACCGGGACTCTAACCTAGGACTTATGATTACTAAGTCAAGGCGCTACCACTACACCACAGAAGGTTAAAAGGAACCCAACCTTATAGCTTATATCTGCTATACTAAGGAATGAACGCATTCTAACTGAATGCCACATGTTCATATTACAGATTCCCCAACCTCACTCGTGGCTTCATTTTAGCATTTAATTCAATTCCCAATCTCATTCGGGCCATGAAATAACCAATAAGCACATTATATATGTGAAAACATGAATCATTTTTTTACCCCGACCGGGACTCGAACCTAGGACTTATGATTACTAAGTCAAGGCGCTACCACTACACCACAGAAGGATAAAAGGAACCCAACCTTATAGCTTATATCTGCTATACTAAGGAATGAACGCATTCTAACTGAATGCCACATGTTCATATTACAGATTCCCCAACCTCACTCGTGGCTTCATTTTAGCATTTAATTCAATTCCCAATCTCATTCGGGCCATGAAATAACCAATAAGCACATTATATATGTGAAAACATGAATCATTTTTTTACCCCGACCGGGACTCGAACCTAGGACTTATGATTACTAAGTCAAGGCGCTACCACTACACCACAGAAGGTTAAAAGGAACCCAACCTTATAGCTTATATCTGCTATACTAAGGAATGAACGCATTCTAACTGAATGCCACATGTTCATATTACAGATTCCCCAACCTCACTCGTGGCTTCATTTTAGCATTTAGGTTCGAGTCCCGGTCGGGGTAAAAAAATGATTCATGTTTTCACATATATAATGTGCTTATTGGTTATTTCATGGCCCGAATGAGATTGGGAATTGAATTAAATGCTAAAATGAAGCCACGAGTGAGGTTGGGGAATCTGTAATATGAACATGTGGCATTCAGTTAGAATGCGTTCATTCCTTAGTATAGCAGATATAAGCTATAAGGTTGGGTTCCTTTTAACCTTCTGTGGTGTAGTGGTAGCGCCTTGACTTAGTAATCATAAGTCCTAGGTTCGAGTCCCGGTCGGGGTAAAAAAATGATTCATGTTTTCACATATATAATGTGCTTATTGGTTATTTCATGGCCCGAATGAGATTGGGAATTGAATTAAATGCTAAAATGAAGCCACGAGTGAGGTTGGGGAATCTGTAATATGAACATGTGGCATTCAGTTAGAATGCGTTCATTCCTTAGTATAGCAGATATAAGCTATAAGGTTGGGTTCCTTTTAACCTTCTGTGGTGTAGTGGTAGCGCCTTGACTTAGTAATCATAAGTCCTAGGTTCGAGTCCCGGTCGGGGTAAAAAAATGATTCATGTTTTCACATATATAATGTGCTTATTGGTTATTTCATGGCCCGAATGAGATTGGGAATTGAATTAAATGCTAAAATGAAGCCACGAGTGAGGTTGGGGAATCTGTAATATGAACATGTGGCATTCAGTTAGAATGCGTTCATTCCTTAGTATAGCAGATATAAGCTATAAGGTTGGGTTCCTTTTAACCTTCTGTGGTGTAGTGGTAGCGCCTTGACTTAGTAATCATAAGTCCTAGGTTCGAGTCCCGGTCGGGGTAAAAAAATGATTCATGTTTTCACATATATAATGTGCTTATTGGTTATTTCATGGCCCGAATGAGATTGGGAATTGAATTAAATGCTAAAATGAAGCCACGAGTGAGGTTGGGGAATCTGTAATATGAACATGTGGCATTCAGTTAGAATGCGTTCATTCCTTAGTATAGCAGATATAAGCTATAAGGTTGGGTTCCTTTTAACCTTCTGTGGTGTAGTGGTAGCGCCTTGACTTAGTAATCATAAGTCCTAGGTTCGAGTCCCGGTCGGGGTAAAAAAATGATTCATGTTTTCACATATATAATGTGCTTATTGGTTATTTCATGGCCCGAATGAGATTGGGAATTGAATTAAATGCTAAAATGAAGCCACGAGTGAGGTTGGGGAATCTGTAATATGAACATGTGGCATTCAGTTAGAATGCGTTCATTCCTTAGTATAGCAGATATAAGCTATAAGGTTGGGTTCCTTTTAACCTTCTGTGGTGTAGTGGTAGCGCCTTGACTTAGTAATCATAAGTCCTAGGTTCGAGTCCCGGTCGGGGTAAAAAAATGATTCATGTTTTCACATATATAATGTGCTTATTGGTTATTTCATGGCCCGAATGAGATTGGGAATTGAATTAAATGCTAAAATGAAGCCACGAGTGAGGTTGGGGAATCTGTAATATGAACATGTGGCATTCAGTTAGAATGCGTTCATTCCTTAGTATAGCAGATATAAGCTATAAGGTTGGGTTCCTTTTAACCTTCTGTGGTGTAGTGGTAGCGCCTTGACTTAGTAATCATAAGTCCTAGGTTCGAGTCCCGGTCGGGGTAAAAAAATGATTCATGTTTTCACATATATAATGTGCTTATTGGTTATTTCATGGCCCGAATGAGATTGGGAATTGAATTAAATGCTAAAATGAAGCCACGAGTGAGGTTGGGGAATCTGTAATATGAACATGTGGCATTCAGTTAGAATGCGTTCATTCCTTAGTATAGCAGATATAAGCTATAAGGTTGGGTTCCTTTTAACCTTCTGTGGTGTAGTGGTAGCGCCTTGACTTAGTAATCATAAGTCCTAGGTTCGAGTCCCGGTCGGGGTAAAAAAATGATTCATGTTTTCACATATATAATGTGCTTATTGGTTATTTCATGGCCCGAATGAGATTGGGAATTGAATTAAATGCTAAAATGAAGCCACGAGTGAGGTTGGGGAATCTGTAATATGAACATGTGGCATTCAGTTAGAATGCGTTCATTCCTTAGTATAGCAGATATAAGCTATAAGGTTGGGTTCCTTTTAACCTTCTGTGGTGTAGTGGTAGCGCCTTGACTTAGTAATCATAAGTCCTAGGTTCGAGTCCCGGT